>JAOUZG010009736.1:6019858-6031983 GCA_026289955.1 Argiope argentata
TTACGTATTTTGAGTTATTATATAGGTTAATTTTGACATTTCGCACTCAAACTTTTTTTTTCCAAAACGGTTAGAGTAAGTACTAACAAAAATTGGAACGCTTTCGAACAAATTTGGAGCGCCTGGATCATTTTTCATTAAAATTATCACTAATATTAAATCATATTACCCCCCCCAACTCATAAATAAATTAATATAACGCCTTAAAATTTTGTGTCATCACCTACAATGTTACTTTTAATGTCTGTAAAATTTCAAATTGCTGTGGTAAAAATTGCAAAAAGTCATTTTAAAGGTCCCTGGTCGCCTTAAACACACAAAATTAACCTACACACACAAAGTTCAACAAAATGTAGAAAATATAAATCACTTCATGGGGAATTGCATTCATTTTAATCAATTTTTATAGTAAAGGAGGGAATAGCTTATACTTAAAAAATGGAATATGAATTTATATATTTAGTTATTCATTATTTAATGTAGCAAATAATTTTTTTTTAATCGCACAGCATCTTCAGCGTTACCCTAAACAAATAATTACAAACATGCTTTTCGCTCCCACTACTTGAAAAAACTTAAGAGACCCATTTACAAAGAAGGCATTTCTTTCAATAATCGACACTTGTGAGCATTTCATTGTTCTCCTTCCTCCCACGCAACGCTCTTACTGACTCTCAGTAGAAAGGTTCAATTTTTCTATTAAGAAATCCACTTTAGAGCGAGATGCTATGGCAAATACTTGTCACGTTCTTAATTCAACTATGCACATTTTTTTAAAGGCTGCTTCGTATATTTTGTTTTTTATAGAGACGAGTAAGACAGTAGTAAAGCTGTGGATCCCATTATCAATAAAAAAATCAGTTAGGGCAACTGATTCAAAACACTTGTTTTGCAGATTTTTTTTTAATGGCAATTTTTTCTTTCCGTGTAATTAAAAGATATAAAGCGGCGTTATAAAATGAAACCGAACTCTTAAAATTTTAATTTTTTTTCAGTAATTATGACGAAAAACGAATGGATCATGCACTAAAGCATGAGTTATTTCTTATTGAAAATTTAACATAATAATAGAAAATCATTTTTTCATTTTCTGTAAATATTGATTACTAATTTCAAAATATGAGCGGAAATCAAAGAAAGTAAGATTAGTAATTTATAAAAACATCTTCTGGGCTCATAAAACAAATTCCAGCCTCGTTTTGGAACGTTTCAGATCACTAAATCCGAGAACTTTTAAAAATCACACTATCACACGCTACTTTTTTTTTATATACATTAAAGTTTCTGAATAAAAATTACTCTTTAGATTCCAGTTAAAAATTTAATTTTTCATATTAGCAATATATGAAAAAAATGTTCATTTTAATCTTTGAACATACGATGAATTAGACGCCCAAAGCGATTTATTATAAAAATAATCAGAATTTGACTAAAAATAAGATATAATTTACATTGAAACTTTAAATATACAACAAAAAAAAAGCAACAACATACATTGGATTGGAAAAATGATGTAAACACGGCAAGCTTTAAAAAATACCGTTTCATGGAAATTAAGCGGATTGTTGCAATTTTGTCTTGATAACTTCAGAAATATAATACGAAAATGTTCTTCGCGCTATCTATACACTTCAATTTCTGTGTGTTGTGACTAATGGCGCTTGCCTTGGACAAGCCCCCGCTGATTCGATCAGCAGATGATTTAAGTCCAAGAAATGCGTCTCTTTGTTTTACAAGTAGCGCCAGCTAGGGCCAAGAGTACGACTTAGCTACTCACACGTCACAACCCTTTTTAGGGGGCGGACTTCATTCATGATGCCAATTCATCCATCCATCTCAGATCGTAATTTAGACCTGGAACAAAGAACGATCACCTCTGACCCAGAACCCACAGTAGTATTACTCTCGATATGGAGAACTTTACGACCACGAACAGATTTAACGAGCGCCAGTCACCACACAATCGGGGAATCTTTTGACCGGTGAGCTTCGAACCCGTAACCTTAAGAGTACAAGTCCAACGGTCTACCAACCAGGCCATCCGACCCAGTTCAATTTATTTCAGTGATATCAATTTAGCAGTGGTACAATTTCCCCACTTCTTTTTAATTAATTTATAATTATGTTTTACATGATACGCCTCATTACTTCAATGAAATTCGACTCGTTTTCATTGTCATAATAAATATTTTATTTTAGATTCATCTTCCATTGATGGCAACGCAGATACGAAAATTTGGCTTATCTTTTTATAATGAATTCTTTTTTTAAATATAGCGTTTACAAAATTTGATTTAGTAGGTTACAGATATAATTTAATTTAATTTAACGTGCACTAGACCCCGCTTACACGACAGTTCTTCTTTGGAACTGGGTCTCGAACATTGAACTTTTCGGCCTTGAAACTGAGACATTACCATTTGGCCACTTCTGTCCTATTACATGCCAGAGGCGGTAAGCTTGTGAAATAAAATCGTGTTCTTTTAGACTTAAAAATGCACTTTCATCCGTATGTGAATTTGGGAGATTTCGATTACTCAAATGGAAACATGCATTCGATGCAAATTCGTCCGACCGTTCTTCCGCCCTTTCAAGCACAGAGCCTGGAAGACCCAGGTAGTCAGGCGACCCAAAAGAATTAAATGAAAGGGAACATCCCTTCCCTTAATGATCTTAATTGGACCGTTCTAATCTAAGGAGCAACATCAGTCGTTAGCAAGCAAACTCTCCCCAAAAGCAAAGGAGGCTCTTCGAAAAGTGGGACACACCCTGTTGCGGGTTAATTAGTCCCAAAAGAGACGAGCAACCTGGGAATTGCCCAGTCAAAAGAAGAAAGGTAATAGAGTTAATATTTCATGCTACTTTTGTTACAACTTCACGAAACTTTCACTCGCCCAGATGCAAATTGCTTCGTCTCAGTAACGCCAAAAAAGGCCGTCACAAGAGAGTTATAAGTGATCACAACGACATTGTGTGGACTGTGACGAATTGTTTTCTTTAATCATGCAATACTTCGTTCTATTATCAAGTCGATGCGTTTGGTATTTTTTTTTCTCTCTCCTTTATATTCTAAGTGTATACAAAACACAATATCTGAGAAATCTTGAAAAAAAAAGTAAAAATTTATAAAATGGAAACGATAAATAATAAAAATACAGAAACAGAATGTCATTCATTAATGTCACTAGAACAACTACCAGTTAAAGTCAATAAACTTCAGATTGATATCCTTTGATTGTGCAAAATTTGTTCACGCGAGACTCATTTTTATGCTGAAAATTTAAAAATAATAACATTGAATACCAACAATGACACAGTGTCCGAAACTGCAAACTGCATCAAGGTATCTGATGCACATTATCTTTCCAAAAATCGCAATCGAAAAGCATTTAAAGAATTTTATTTCAAAAATAGCGAGATATAGCTTTACTGAGATTTTCTTATTAAACCATTAAAGGCAAAGCACGGCGCCATCTGTCGGATTCAAAATATCCCTCTAATGAAGTAAAACTTTATGAGTCATGTTAGATATAAAAGAAGAAACGATATTACCCTCAATAATAAATAAATAATAATCCCTTTTTTTAATATAATTTTGTAACATATCCAAGAATTCTCAAACATTCTACATAACAATCATAAAAAAAACACGCCATCCAGATTTTCACAAATCTTTTATATTTTATGTCTCCTCCGACCAAAAAAATACGAATTTGGAATTACAGGTATAGGACAAAATAATAAGAACATTTGTGAAAAAAAAATGAACATTTTTATTTAGGAAGGGGCATGAAAATGAAATGGGGAATGAAACTTTTTTTATTTACGTTGTACCTCTTTGGCCTGAATGATAGTGTGCAATCGAGGTGGGAATGACAAATAGAGGTATTGAACAAAATTCATCGGAATTCACCCCCATTTTTCATGCAGGGTCGTCTTGAGTTCAGATGGTTTGTTTGGAAAAGGAAGCCGAGTATCCTGACTAGAGCGGAGTATCCTGCGTAACAAGAGCTTAGTATCCTGACGCTCTTGTTTCTTAGAAATCAAAAAAGGAACTATTCATGTATAATTGTAAACTGTGATGTAAACATTATTAACCTAGATGAGAACGAGTTGTTTTTATGTATAAAAGGCTGTAAATAAAGATGCTGTCTTTAAACGCTACCCTCTTATTTGATCGGATAGGATTAAGTAATTACAATATTGAATAAGATTTATTAAATTCAATACAAAATTATAATAATGTTACGTTGGGCTTCAATAAATAAAATTCGACATAAAAGGCATTCACCCATCTTTGGATATAGGAAGAAAATTGTTTTTGTAACAATAACTTAAAAATAATTTCTTAAGGTCTTAATGAAAAATTCAACAACTTAATACAGTAAAGTCAAAGCATCCCGACAATATTTCATTAAAAAAAATCTAACACATGTACCTTTTTCTTCAGGTTTTGAAAATCATAACTTTTTATTCAGGGAAAGTGATTTCTTTGTGGGAAAAAACTAAATTATTTGGTGATAAAAGAAACCTGAATGGAATAATATCTAATATTTGATATCACAAGAAAAATCGCTTTAACAATAATTGAAAACAGATGGAATAATAAATATACCAATCTTCCATCAAATTGGTTTTATAGAACATTATTTCATAAAATACAAAATTTAGCACCTAAAACATGTTATTATTGCAACGATATTCGATAAAAATCCAAACAGATCATCTTCAGATCTTAAAAATCATTACTTTCCATTTAAGAAAAGTGGTTTCTTTCGGAGAAAAAAAAATTCTATATCATTAAGGATCCGTGCAAGACTAGATTCAACATTTAATATCACTTGGAAAAAATTGCATAAAAAAAAAGGATAATTCATAATAACTGACATACGATATTGTTCAATCTTTCATCAAATTTATTTTATAGAACATCGTTTAGTTTAATATCGGCCAGGGAGTCATGGAACGTGTCAAAGGCGGGAAATCTATTCGAGAAAATCGAACCAGTCCGGTGCTTTTCGGACATAAAAGGGAAGAAAAATTACAGAAAGAAGGGATTTATCAAATCTAAACCGCCAGCCACATATGATTCAAAAGAAAAGAAAAAAAATAAAATAAAGAATATGACGCTCGAAAGAGTTAGTAATAAAAAAAATGGCCACGACATGGAAGGTGGTTCTTTTCGATAGTTTCCTACTTGTAAATAAATAAATGATTCCATTTGTCTGTTATCGTCTCGCCCCGGTTGGAGGGTAATCTTTCCCATTCGCTCGTACCTGAACGTTTTGGAAGGTGGCCAAAGACTCACCATTTATCTTTTTTTATTATTATTTTTCCCTTCTTTTTTTGCATTCGTGGACAATGCGAGATGATTATCAAGCAATCCGCTAACTAGCCATTAATATTACAAGACACGCCTGCAGAGCGTCTCAAATTACAGAGGGCGCGAATCAGAGTTACATTAATGAGGGGGGGGGGGCAAAGGGAATGCACACCGAGAGCAAGAATCGGCATAATAATAGAGGATTTGGAACTCGCTAATGTGGACAGACCATCTGGCTATCATCTTCGAGCTGAAACTAAGCAGATCCGTTCTATCATTATGTCTGGTTTGGCATGGTTTGATGGCCTAACTATCAATCAGAATTTGATATAACTGCGCCAGACGTTTTATAACGCAAGTTCGCCTGGTCTTGTGAATATGTAGGTAATTAATGAACTTTTAACAAGTAGTTCACACACAAAAAATTCATAACTTTCTAACTATACATAATTAATCATCTAGTTTAAATTTGATAAAACAATATAAAAAAATAAATGGGAAACATTGCGATTTTGAAAAGTCATACCAGACTCTCCGACTCGCCACGAAAGTATAAGGATTTAAACCATAACACTGAATGGCCGGACCTCCGTAACAGCAACGCTGCTGAGAACTGTGGTTAAGTTCCAATGGCCATCACCGGCCACTATACAACCCTACCCGTAGGAAGTACGTTGCTTCATCGATGGGAGGAGCCAACCTCCACTTATTCGTGTACTCACCAGGGCGGCGAGATCCAACCACTATATCTCGTTCTTATTTCGAGGTGCCCCACCGGAAGATCATGCGATTTTGGAGAGAAAAAAACCAGATTTGCAGGTTTAAAATCTTTGGAATTAAAAAAGTGTTCTTTATTTTTCAATTAGAAACTTTAATTAGAAAAGGACTCTCGTTTTATGCAAAAAGGTTGTCGAGATCTGAGAACCATTTAATTTGAAAGCAAAATACAGTTTTAATAATATGCTCGAGTTTAACAGAAATATCACTGCCAGATTTTAAAACATTTCAAATTCTATATTTAAAAAAATTGAGAAAACCACTTCGAAATTGTCGGTAAAAAAATATCAGTACAATTTTGTCATAATTTTTTTTACAGAATAGAAAACGATGAAAGCAAAGAAAATGTTTCTAAATATCTGAAAACAAATATTAACTATTTCATTATAATTATTCTCTAATTTTTTAATGTACTTTAGAAAATAAAACTACATGATACATCTTTATAAATAAAAGTGAAAATTCACGAATAGTTTTGTACGCATACAAATCTAAACTACCTCAAATAATTTCTTCCATTTATGAAGTATATGAAAGTTCTATGAAATTGAATTAGAATAATCTATAAAGAATAAGAAAAATTCTATAAAAAATGTTCAAATTTTATGAAATATAAGAAAAATTTTAATAAAATTTGCGTGATAACTATAAAATTGATTTTCTTTTAATATAAAATAAGAATATTTTTATACCTCGAATGACGCTAGCTATTAATAAAATTGATAGTGTCAGTATAAATGTAGTTTATATTCTAGGTTAACTATCAAAACTATTTTTATGGTCTTTAATAAAATCTATATTCCTAAATATTGTGTTTCTTTAAAAATTTAATTTGCAAAATGAAATATATTTGCAACAAATTCAAGCACAAACTATTCAAAAATTCAACTCAACACCTACGTTACTCTCAGCAATACCGTTTCTCCACCACCATTTTGGCTCAAACCAAAATATTTTTAATAGAATCAGCCAGCATATTTTCTTTTTTTTATATTTCTTTAAAAATATAGAAGACGAATAACGGATAATGGAATAAATACAAAGAAAAAAATCTTCAGAAATAAGAACATTTTAAAAGACTTTCTACTTTTATAACTTTTTGCATAATTTTATTTGAATGCAGATAATATATATACTCGACTGAAGTTTTAAAAGTTGGTAAAACCATTACTATTCGAATATAGATCTGTAAGACTTAATTTTAATACAAAGTCGAACATGTCGAGTACATTTTTTTTACTAAGTATTAAACAGAGAAGTTCATTCAGTGGAAATTACAAAGTTCTCTGTGGAGAGTATCACTAAAAACTAATAATACAATATGCATATATTTCCAAAGTTAACCATTTTAGAGTTTCACAATTTGCATAAAACTCGTTCTGGCATATTGCCAACAATTCGCTATGTTCAGACATCGAAAACACTAAGAAATACGAAAGGGACGTTAAAATAACAAAAGTACTACACACCAAAACATTTTTCATTCGAAAAAGAAAGTAGAAGCTCATAGAGTTGGAGAAGGACACAGTGTAACAATAGGGGATATTTTAGAACTCCCATTTATTTTTTTAAACAAAATTATTGCCACTGGTTAATTAAATCAAAACCATTTATCAGTAGCTGAATGAAGGACGTTCAGATATGAATACCCTTTCAATGCGATGCCCAGCTTAATTGATCTAACGGAGGAAAACAATAAAATTCATAAAAAATGACCATCACAAAAGAGATTATTTAAAGACTGGGTTTCCTGTGCATTATTCAACAAACCAATTGCCTGAAGCACTAATTTTGGAGCTTTCAACGAGTCATCTGTAAATGCACTGGAGGATTTCATTAACATGGACAAATAATGAGTTTGCTATTCAAGGAAATGATAAATTTGGATATTTTTTTACATCCACTTCATGAACATAACTAAAGAATAACTAATCAGTCATTTTTATGCAAGTACTCATGCTATTGGGACTGTCTTCATAATAAAAAAAGATGTTAAAAATGTATATGTTTAAATAAATTTCAATAATAAATGCCATTTATACTTATTTATAATCTTTATTTATATAAAAAGATTTTTTTTTGTATATGTGTGCTACAGGATGATGAGAATCAGTTGAAATTCGCCATGAAATCTGGCGATTGAAAGCATCTTGAATTTAACGTACATTATTTTATTAATTCTCTAAGCAAAGTTTTTAAAAAGCAGTATTTTTGGTTTCTCTATTCCAATATCTGAAGTTTTTTCAAGCACCTATTGAATCAACTCTTTTGGCATAAGCGGGATAACAATATTTGTTTCCAAAAATCCCAATCAATCAATTATCTTATGCTACTTTGGGTGAGTTTAAATGCTTATTTGCTCAGAGTATCATTTCTAAGCATCGCAGGAGAGAAAAACCTCTAACACAAGTCGGACTGATCTCGTCAAAACTTTCTCGCATACTGTCCTATAACAGTTTCATTTCTGTTTACCCTATATATAAAAAATTGTGGACCTTATATGCTTTACACACGTAATATTGACGAATAAAAATTTGGCCGGCGTCCAGGCATAGGGGTAGCGCGCCTTACCCTTGATCTGGGCTTCCCGAGTTCGGGCACGGTTATTCTGTGTTTTATCCGCAAGGTGTGTAAATGTGCCCCCCTCCCCCAGTAAAAACGGGCTGTGCAAGCGAATGTGATGAGTGAGTAGCAAAAATCGTACTCTTGTCGCTAGTTGGCGCTACTACAAAACAAGATACACTGATTAGGCTTAAATCGTTGACTACCTCAGCGAGCTTGTCCATGGCAAGTGTCATAAGAAACAAGAACATAAAAATTCGGATCTTATAGATATTTGGCATGAATTCAGCGTTTTTACTGAATTTATAATGCAAATATATATTTTTGGCCGCTTTTTTTTTCTGAGCAATTCAAATCAAAGTTTGGTACTCCATTATAGTTGGAGTCACATATCGAACATCACTAGTTAAAAATTTTGCCATTATATGTATTCGAAAATATAGACCTATATAGGCAGTCAAACTTTTGACAGATTTGGTTCAAAAATTATTAAGAATCTGAATTTTAAATGCTAGACCAGTGCACCAAATTTTATCAATCCATCTCTTGCCATTTTATAGTTATCAAGATTATTTGAACTTGAACCGTCAGTCAGACTTTCTCTGAATGACTTATTAATTCAAAATTTGATATAAATTCAGAATTTTTTTTCTTAAAGTAAAAATACCAAATTTCATTGGTTTAACTCAAATCACTTTTGAATTGTGTCCATAAACAGACGATAGACATCACGTTAAAATCGCAGATAGAGAAAAGTCACGGATAGATTTGTTAAAATGCCCAATTCGAATATTTTTTATGATTACAATACTTTCTTTCCAAGACTTAATTTTTTTTTTTAAGTTGACCATCGGATGGAACAAATAATTCTCATTCTAATGAATATAGTTTTGAAATTCAAATAGAGTTCCACTGTATTAAAAAAAGTAAAGCCAGTTTTTCTAAAAGAGTTTTAATAACTAATATTAAAATACTTATATCCAACATTCAGATTCTATTCTTCTAAAAAAAATTAAACTCATTATTCCAACATCCATCTTTAATTTAAAACAAAAACATTAAAAATATCTTTTTTTCATTAATTTTAAATTAATAGTTTTCCCTAACGAATCCCAAGATTTATTTTCGCGACGAGAAGTTTCACATCTTCACCGCTCTGGCAAAGAGCCAAACTGGGAAATGGGAAAATCATGAAAATTATTTTTAATTCCAATATCGTTTGCATCTGATTTTTCTAATTTCATTGGCTTTTTTTTAAGCGACTTTTCTTTTTTTCAAATATTTGTTTCGATTTTTATCGTCTGCAATTTATCAAGCGATATCATTGCAATGGAAATAAATAAATAACCGCACAAAATTAATTATTTAATACTTCGTTTCCGAACTTAATATTATGCTATAGTGATTTATGTTTCGCTGACATTTAATAAGTCAAAGGCAACACAATGCAGCTTTTGTTAGCTTTTATGCAAAACTAAGTATGGAAAATTTAATGTGAATGAATCCTTGTTAGAATTGATGGAGTTTTTCCATAACGATGAAACTCAATATGGAAACATTAAAGCCCTTCTCTTATTAAATAAAATAAATATTAGTTCTAAGTTAGTTATTCATTTATAGAGAGGGATAGTTTAGTTTTCGTTTCGACACGATATAATTTATAATGATTCAAATGGTAAAAAAAAAATCAGCAATACATTTATGTACCATTTACATTTTGATATGAAAGCTATTTTACTCTTCGGTATATTTCAGAACATTTAAGATTATAGATCAAGATATGTTTATGGTCATCAACGTGAAATAGAATCGATCAACATTATGATTTTTATCAATGTAAGCAAGATTCCCGCTCTTTACGTATCTGAAATCGAAATGGAATATCGACCAATCTCTTAAATTTTAAATCAACCGAGCTCAGGACAACAATGTTCTAATGACGTTTTTCAGATTTTTTTTCTCCAAATTCCTCAATTCTTATAAATAATAAAGATTTAACCAATATAACATGCATTAAATAATGATTTTAGTTAAGTTTGTTTTCAGATAATTATGTTCCTTTTTATCATATCAGGACATGATGTTGTTTTTGGGAATGAGGTTTTCTGGCGTCAACAAAAATCCGTAGAGCGAAAATAAAAAAAAATTATTATCTGCACGAGCATCTCAAAAAATCAGCTTTTAATAACGCGTTGCCATCACAATTAAAAAAGCTCCGATTTTTAAAAAATATGTTAATGACTACAGCAAATAAAATCTAGAAAAATGCCCTTTTGATCACGAGATGATATGAAATGAATAGGAAATGGGATATTTTTTTAACAATAAATGCGAGACAAAGTTTTTTTTTTTTTTTGGATCGTTTGCAATTCTAAAGTGACTCATTCAATGAAACAATTCAAAGAAATAAAAATATAATTTAACTCGCACGAGTACGTGGTGCTTGGCCGTTCAAGAAATGATGTTCTGACATGATACACTGAAATAAGCATAGCAGATTTCCTTTTAATCTTTATTATTATTATTATTATGTTAGAGCATGTTGTTTTGGAACAAGAGTTTGTGAGAATGTCTGGGAAAAAATTGATACAGAATAAAAGACATGCAGCAAAAATTGGCTCACAATCCGGATTATGGAAAATGTAAAGTATTAGAAACCTTTTAAGATTAGATTTTGAAAATCCATCTATTTTTAAGTATAATCAAATTATTGAAATTTTTTCTTTGAAAGATAACAGCAGGAATCTTAATTTGTCTTTTTTATTCCAAAATATTTCAGTTAATTCAATTGATTAATGAATGAATTTTAAGTGACTAATTTAAGGTCTATAAATTCAATTCTTGATTACCAAAATTTATACAGCAAAATAAAATCTTTCTTAGAAATAACTCGAAATTTCTTATAACAAATCTCGGTTTCTTTTCAAATTTTCCAATCAAAACTTTTCAGACGGGGAAAAAGAAATGTGCATGTATAAATCTATAATATATTATTAAAAAAAAAAGTCATAGCGACCTGGTTTAAACCAATTCTTCGATGCCACGCATAATAAATCTCAATTCTTTTAAAGTTATTTTAAGATCAACATTTTTCGGACAAAAAAACCCCCTTTATATTTAAAACTATAATATCTTACAAAAAAAAGTCATAATACGACAATGATGCAGTTGTCATAGTAACCTGGTAACCTGGTCCAGTTGCCATAGCAACCAAAATTTATATAGCAAAAGAAAAGAAAAAATCTTTTTAAGAAATAACTCGAAATTTCCGATCAAAACTTTTCGGACGGGGAAAAATTAAATGTGCATATATAAATCTATAATATATTATTTAAAAAAGTCATGCACGGCGATGAGACAGTTGTCATAGCGACCTGGTTTAATCCAATTCTTCGATGCCACGCGTAATAAATCTCAAAAAAAAAAAAAAAAAAAAAAAAAAAAAAAAAAAAAAAAAAAAAAA
>JAOUZG010009736.1:6031993-6046848 GCA_026289955.1 Argiope argentata
AAAAAAAAAAAAAAAAAAAAAAAAAAAAAAAAAAAAAAAAAAAAAAATTAAAAACAATTCAGATCAAAATTTTTTGGACCAAAAAAGTTTCATATGTGAAATTATAATATCTTACAAAAAGGAAGTCATAATACGACAATGATGCAGTTGCCATAGTAACCTGGTTCATCACGCTCTCCGACGCCACGGAACCAAAGAAAAAACGCGTTCGGGTCTTCGACGGCGAGGCTAACATTCGACATTTCTAATGGCGGGAAGAAATTAACAGATGCTAGAGCAAGATATTTCGGCCGGCGATTCCATATATAGAAGGCAGAAAAGGACATGCAGTTTCGGGTTACGGATAAATATAGAAATCGTAACGAAGGGGGGGCACCTCAGCCAAAAACAAAATGGAAACACAAGGAAGAAGCAAAAAAACAAGAAAAGGTGGGAAGGGCAAAAAAGAAAAGAAAAAAAAAACCTTACAGGTTGTAGAAAGAGAGGGAGCAGAGGAAAAAAAATCTAACTGTTTGGCGGAATCGTATTTTTGGAAGCCGATAGCACGCGTTAAAGGTTAGCTTTTGCGTCACGGTGATATTTGCCTAGCCATATGCACCAGATAGAGGAAGAGGGTCCTGCTTGTGAGAGAAGAAAAAGAATGCAATATCTTTGAAAAAAGATTTAAAAAAAAAGAAGGTGATCATACCATTATGCGAAATGTGAAAGTATCAGACATATCAACCATAGGTTCGATTCTGATGATTGTCCAGTGAAAGTAATGATCTGTTAAGGCAATAAAAAGCAGTTCGACGAAATGGTTTCAAAGCCAAGACGGATTACGAACAAATTGATTAAGTAATGAACAGTCATTAACCAGGTTTTGATTCGATTCCCGTCTCCCTAAAGAATAACGGTGCGGATATCAGATTGACGTATGGGAAAGGAGATGACCACTTTTCTTTAATGCAAAAAATCCTACATAGCAAAATATTAAATAGCAATGGTCAATACCATAAATAGGTCGTGACTTGACCACTGAAAAAGTATGAACAAAATTACCCGATTAATGAAATGTAATTTTTAATTAATAGATAAATACATAATAATACATCAAAACATTTTCGCAATTATAATTTTTTTATATGAACGAGCAAATAAATAAAATTTAAAATTTAAAAAAAGATTAAAATGAAATCTGCTATGCATATTTCAATATATCACGTCAGAACCTAATTTCTTGAACGGCCAAGCACCACGTGCTCGTGCAAGCTAAATTATATTTATTCATTTTAATTGTTTCATTGAATGAGTCACTTTAGTATTGCAAACGATCAGAAACAAAACTTCGTCTCGCATTTAGTGTTAAAACAATATCACATTTCCTACTTATTTCATTTCATATCATCACGTGCTCAAAGTGACATTTTTCTAGGTTTTATTGGCTGCAGTAATTAACTTAATTTTTTTATCAGAGCTTTTGCAAATGTAATGGCAACCTGTTATTAAAAGCTGATTTTTTGAGATGCTTGTTCAGATAACAAAATTTTTGTTTTTATGGATATTTTTATTTTTCCCCTACGGATTTTTGTTGACGCCAAAAACCTCACTCCCAAAGCAACATCATGCTCTGACATGATAAAAATAAAATCTAGCATCGTAAATTTCATGTTATCATGGGTGAACATTATTATTTTTAAGTCACTTGTCTTTATTAAATTGGGTCATTAACCAATTTAAACCGGTTTGAAACAATCACGAGACTTCTTTATCAATCTCTACCCCATCTGTAATATTATTTAATTTTTTTAAAACTTTCATTTGCAATTTTTCTAGCTGTCAAACAAAGTTTTGGGTTTCGACCGATTTTGACATGAAATAACAGCTACGATGTCATAGTTCCCCGTCAATCTTTTAAAAATGCATCTGCTTTCAAAGAAGCATATATAATAATGCAATACTGGTAAAAGCAGGTCAACCTTTCAAAAACGCATCTGTTACCAAAAAAGCATACATAATAATAATGCAATACTAGTAAAAGCAGGTAAAAATATTTTTTGCCCATACGTTGCGGAGATAACAAAACCTTCTAACCAAAACCACATCATGTTTCCACATCAGAAATCTTGCAAGAGAATGTGAAGTGAATAATGAGAAAAAATGTAAATCCTAAGTTAAAAAAAAACATTTGATAACTACAATATTAATATAAATGAAAGTCCTTGTGATGCATACACATATACATTTACAACCACCAGTCTTAAATGACTGGATCAATTTCAACTAAATTTTACACACTTAACCTTTAGAACAAAAAGAAAAAATACTTTTGTTTTCTCAAGGTGAAAAAAGTTAATTACATATGCAATTAATTGTGAATGAAATGATATTTTGCAGTTTGTTGCAGTAATTTCAAAGAAAATTATTTCAGTATAAATATTTTAATACCAACTAAAATTTCCAGATTTATTTTATCAATAATGTAATTTTTTTTCCAAATTATCTTTTTTTTTTATTTTATTAATTTTTTTAAAAATTGAACAATAATAAGTTAAAATTAATAATACAATAAGATTTTGATCTATTCTACAATATTTTGGAAAAATTGCTTCAAGTCCTTTTGAATTTCTTTTATTGGTTTATAGCAGTTAATAAATGATGTCTAAAAAATACAGAAAGAAACAATCCGAATCCAACTCTTCAGTTACAAGCGATTATAAGTCACCAAAGCCCAGATACTTAATCAAATGAAGTGGTATATAGTATAAAGATAGTTTGTTCTAAAACAGTTTATTAAAAATTATCTTTTATATTAAAAATAATATACAAGAACGTAATTTATATTTATCAACTAACATTAAAAAAGGAAGAACCAATAAATAATATCTATTATACAGCATTAAATTCTAAAATCATTTTTTTCCTTCAAATATTAAAAAAATTATGAAAAATTATTAAAAATAACTTTAAAGTATATAAAATATTGACATATTGAACTAGGATTTGTGTGCATACAAGTAGACAACAAAATTTAAATATTTGGTTATACTGCTGAAAGAAATGGAGGGGGGGGGGAGAGACAGTAGAATTTTTCCCTCCTAGAATAGAATAGTTGAAATAAATAACTTTTAACAGAATATAATAACAGAATACAATAAATTTTTGCAACAGAAAATAATATATCAGATAAAAATGAGCTGCAAATTTATTTTTATGTTTGATAGTATTTTACTTTATTAATCTTCAGAGCACAATTGACCAATTATAATGGGCACTATATTTATCATGCAATTTAGCATGAAACTTTTTTTTTGTTATTTGTGATAGGATATTGTTCATTAAACCTGGTACTTCATGAGAGCTGGTACTATTTATACTAACAATTTAGGCGCTAATCGCGGCAGAATAGGTATTTATATATCGTAATCTTAAAATCGACAACACACGCACACGCAAGCATACACACACGCACATACATATACGCACGCACGCGCGCCCGATTATCGAAGGCAAATTAATTTAAAGAAGCTTTCAAAAGCTAACCTTTTCACCCAATGTCAAAAGATATCCGAGGTCTCAAGCTCCAATTTGTCTCGGATGCCATGTTGATTTTGTTGTACATATTTTGGCTTGAATACAATTCATTTAATACTCATAGCCATTATTATTTTTAATTCATTATCTCTAAATCTGCAAGACTTGGCGGACGAGAAACACCACCAGAAAATTTATCTTTCTAAAAATCTATTTATTTTTATACTCGAATTCAATACGTTTTACATTTGTATTCCCTATACCATTTATTTTGAGTTTTACACATTTCCACTTTACTTCGGCAGTGTGATATTTTATTCGTTTTCTTCTGATACCTATTCATCTGTCTTTATATTTTAGTAAAATATGTATCTTTGGATCATAAATTTTAACTTCGTTTAGTGCTGCATAGCCAAACATGGTTCTAGCGCCAATAAACAACTGCAGTCAATCCAAGGTCAGAAATAGGTGACAAGTAGTGGAGATCAGTATTTCGTCCACCCCTTCTTTCCATTAGAGAACCACGCTTTTCTAAAATTCGAATAAAATATTCTATTCAGATTTTATTCAACACCGAGGGAAGAAAAGAGATTTCAGAAATATATATTCTTTTTCGTCATTAAATTTTTCATTTTCTATGTAATAAGTAATATAAAAAAATTAAGTCAATTGCTACTTAGGTCAACGAAGAAAACTTTTATTTTAGTTTCTTTTTATTAAATAATTACAATTAATATAAATGATTCATCAAAAAATTAATGATTTCACAAGAATTGAACACGAAATCTTCACCAACACAAGAAAAATACTGAAATCCTTGCATTTTTACCGATTGAGCTATCGCCTGTTAATTTCAATTTTCATTACAAAATGCTAAGACTCTAAAGTATTAAAAATCAATATTTCAAAATTTAATGAATGAATTAATATTTGAAAAAACTGCATTAACATCAAGAGTCATTCAAAATAAGATTTTTTAAAAAAAATGTATTTGAACTTGAATCGCTGCATAAAATTTTTTTTACTAAGATAATTTGAACAAGATTATATTATATTTGTTTCTGTTATTTTTCATTTACTTTCATATTTATAAAATTTGGCGATTTGGGGGGGGGGGCTTTAATTGGGATTTTTCGAGTCACAATTGGCTTTATATTCAGACAATAGTCAAGCCCTTTATAGATTTTTTTTTTGAATCCCTGCCTGATGGTGACCTTTGAGAAAGTCATCGGGCCGGATTTCTTATTTCATTTTTTCCTCCGATTAACTTGATAATTTTTCTACTTTTGTTTTGTTTTGTTTATCTGTGTTTTAGTAGTAGCTACATAAGCGCCCTCTAAATACATTTGTGTTTTTTAATATTATAGTTTCTTCTTATATCACACACACACACACACACAGAGAGAGAGAGAGAGAGAGAGAGAGACAGAAAGAGAGAGAGAGAGAGAGAGAGATCTAATAGTATGAGTTGAAACAAGATAAAAGAACTTAATCCTTTTCCCTCGAGGAAAGTACAAATTGAAAATCACATATTACATACAGTTTTGAAGAATGATTATCACAGCTTTGTGTTTAAAAATAACTTAAAAACAAACCTTGGTTTCATTAAGATAAATAAGAAATCGCTCGAGGTTATAGTATTAAAATCACAAAATCAAAGAAAAGCTCCAGGGGGGGGAAAAAGGTACTTTTCAAACATTTACATATTTAATTTGGGATATGCCAGCAAAAAACTTCATTTTTACTTTTTAATACTCCTAATGCACGCAAATAATCTGGGTGCGAACAATGAAACGAATCACTAAAGCATTAAACATTTATCATCATTATAATTAGTTTGCATATATTTAAAAACACCCAGGGCTGCGGGTTTTAAACACCACTTCAAATAAGCTGCTCATAAGCAGTTAAGTGGGCAGAAAATGTAAAAGGAAAAAAATATAAGAAGAGAAAA
This sequence comes from Argiope argentata, assembly GCA_026289955.1. NCBI lineage: Eukaryota > Metazoa > Arthropoda > Arachnida > Araneae > Araneidae > Argiope > Argiope argentata. The sequence goes on from JAOUZG010009736.1 coordinate 6,037,461, forward strand.
ATAAGTGAGTGAACATGAAAAATTTCAGGAAATTCATGTTTCCGAATGAATAATTTATTCTCAACGCAGAGAGCTGTGGTTCAATGTTCTGAGCTTCGAATTCTCGTAACTCCGTCTACGGCACATCAAAACAAATTCAACCGCAGCAAGAAAAACGCGAGCACCCAGTAATAACTTCACAGATAAGGTCACTCATTCTGTTTTATTGCGAAGACTCTCGGGAAACAGACTTGCGTAAACAGTGATAATGATATTAATTAGGGAAAATGCATCTCCCGATAAAAAAAAAGTGCCACACCCAAAAAATACAGCTTGGAAAATGGCAAATGGAATTATTTCCGAATGTCTTAAAAATACAAAAATAGGATAACAAGTCAAAATTGAATGCATAGCATTATACTTTAAACGCAAATTGAATTATTTTCCAATAATAGACAAAAAACAAATCAAAAATTGAATTCTTAAATCTATTCTTTACCGGCATACATTTCCAAAATCTTTAAATGTAATAGACAGCTAATCAAAGTTGAATTCCTTTTTATTTTATATTTTACTCGTAAAAAGAACCATTTCCAAATGTTTTAAATATAATGAATAGTAAATAAAAATTGTTTCTTTAATACTACACTATTTACAAAGTACACTATAGATTTAACATATTAATTCTCAAGTCAGAAATTAATGATTCTTACAATAAAATGTATTTAAAAAACACAAATGAATGATATACTTATTTACCATAATTATATATTCTATAATTTTAAAAAAAGCAAACACATTATAAAAAATATATCTTACCGAAAACCACAGAAATTTTATCAAAAGTATCTAATATTTTTTCCAGTATTTATGAAAACATACAGCACAATTATTTGTTTCCCATGTATAATATATGTTACTAAATATAAAATTTTCTGATTATAAATTAGAAGATAATACTATATAGATATATAAGAGAGCCTTGTCAGTTCTTATCATAATTTCCTGGTTTAATTAATTTCATATTCTTCATATGAAATGAATTCAGGGCATTACATCAATAAATTACAGTTTTAAAAACATGTCTTATTGATATAAAGTATTTAAATTTTATTTCAGAAATCAACTCAGAATATTTTTATGTATGAATAATATTTTAACTTAATCTATTAGTGTTTAGGTATTGCACATAATTATTCATGCTAAGGGACTTAATTTAAAGCACAGATTTCGATCAAGTTTTTTTAAAACAATAATTGTATCAAAAATATTGTAATCAAGGTTAAAAAAACTATAAATTAAATTCCGATTTTTTTAATTATAAAAATAAACAGTTAACAAAACTTTTTCCAATAACATTTTAAAAATATGAGAAAATATACTTTTTTTAAAATTAAGATTACTTTTGAATTTTTCCATCAACATGAAAATAAAACAAAAAGCATAATAATAAAAATAAAAATGGCAACACTTTTCATTTAATAGTTGATTTTATATATAAGCAACGAAGTGCTTTCGGTTTAGCAACAAAGATGAAATAATTTGTCCTATAATCAGGATGTTAGGCGTTAACGGGTTTAAAACACGCAAAAATTAAATCAGCATTCTTTTATACTTATTAATAAAACAATTTTTGCATCATAATTTATAATTAAAACTTAATTAAACATTATAAATAATAATGAAATATTATAAATAATAATTATTTAAAACAAATAACTAAAAAAATCACAGACTCTTAATGAGAAGAGGTGCCCTGATCTCGTTCACAAAAGTTACAATCTTATAACTAATAACGATTCTTAATAGAAGTGAATCCAAAAGAATATTGTTATCAGGGCAAAGGACGACCTCTTTTATAAAAGGAGCGAAAACCCTTTCGATCCACAGTAACGGGAAAGCGGACGATCTATTGAGAACTGAGAAAGGAAGGAAGTCTTCAGAGATGATTTATCGATTTTTTTTCGGAAGGGCTTGTCTCGAGAAAGAAAAGCGCATTATTTTATCCGCTTGTGAATATCATCCAACAATAATCGAATCAATTATCATTTGTAAGAAATGGTTATTTGCAAAATAGAAATAAAAAGAATAGCTGCATCATTTGATCATCATTGATTATTAAAAGTGTCTTCGTTACTACGATTTTTTTTTTGAAATGTTAAAAATTAAATAATAAATAATATGAAAAGTTTTACATAAAAATTATTTTTGAGTATAATTAATAAGAGTTTAAATATTACAAAATTTGAAATCTTAAAAATTTTCTCTTGAAAAAAGATTTTGATGCAATAGAAAACAAAATAAGAGTGATTAAAATTCAAACAATTACTTAATTTCGAAGGAATTATTTTTAAAAAATTTCAATTTCACAAAACTTTTAATTCAACTACAACTTTGACTTTTGTTCTTTTTACTTCAACTGTTTTTCTACAGCTGCGAAATAGCCAAACGATAATTGTTTTTGCCAGTTTTTGCTTTAATAAAATCTGTACAGCCAATAAATTGCTCTGGAACTTTCAATTTCCGACACTAGAGTAATATATATTTTTTATTTAAAAAACTTTTAACTTTAAAACTTTTAAATCTCTTTGTGAATTTAGTTTCAATTAATATAGTATAAAAATTTAGAGCGGTAATAGTTAATACTAAACTTGAAAACAAAATAATTCCTGTTAATTACCGAAATATCTTTTATTATTGAAATGTTAATAACGAATTAACAATTGAAAATTTTCACGTTTATTTGAGAAATGCAGATATAAAATCGGTTTAATTGAAGAAATGGAAATAAAACTCAATTTATAGATTCCAAGTATATGTACTTCAGCGCTATAAAATTGATTTACTATATAAAATTGGACCAATTCCATCAATTAGTTGCACAAAAAAAATTATAATGCAGTATAACATTTCAGATTAACGAAGTATTACAAATTTCCTGGTATGTTTCGCTAAAAATGTTTATTTCCTAAAATAAATACTTTATATTTAGCAACCTATTATACGATTTCGCCCCATTTAAAACTGTATAAATATTACATATAATGAAACAAGCTCACCATTAAAAAGAAATGAAATTTTAATTCCCTTTTCACATATACATGAAAAATCTACACAAATGTTAAACACTTCAATCTACTATTGCTATTCGTTTTTTTGTCAATCTTTTATTTATATTTTAAAATATTTATCCATTAAACTCATTTGAAAATAAATCACTTCTCAGAACATAGTAAAAAATGAACTAACGTTAACTAGATGCAACTTTACTAACTAACTAGAAGACTAACAGAATTTGAAAAAATTATAAAATCATTCAGTAAATTAGCTTGATAAAAACATTTTTAAAATATGTATATAAGACTACATATTATAAACTATTGGAAGCAAAAATTATACAGGGAAAAAGAGCATAAAATATAACAATTCGGTCAAATAAAATATTCATTGAAAAGATAATCGAAAAGTTACATCACAGCAGATTTAACTTCTATTACCATTATAATTGTATAAATATATCAATAACATGTAATCAAAATGATATTCGCTTTTCATTTCGCATTAACTAAAAATAAGTTTAGAATAGAACGATGTAAATAAATAATTATTTCTTTATATTCAAATAGTTGAAATAGGTAATGCTACGTATTAATATATTCATCGTAAAATATCGACATATGTAACGAATGAAGATGAATAACGTATATGTTTCCAAGCATGAATAAATGAAATGCAATCTAAAATCTGGTTATTTTTTTACATTCATTAGCGAATAAATTGTATTATGAAAACGATTTACAACACAACAATTTTCGATTAAATGACAATAGCGTAGTTTTGTAAAATTTTGTCGATAAACACAGTATCATGATTTATATATTGTCTAAATTATTATACATTATTGTTATTATACATTGCGTTATTATTTATTATTCGGATGATAATTTAGTTAAAAGGACATTCTGTCCAAGGTATTAATTTTTTGATATCTGATAACACAGTTAAAGAAAAGCTCAAACTATAATAATGCCATATTAAAAATTAATAAATATTTTTTTTAAAAATTATTATAATAATAAAGGTGGCAACAATATTCAGAAGCTTTTGCATCCAAACATTCTCGAGTAATTTAATTTCAGTTTCTCATTTGTTCAAAACATTGTGACCTTCGAAACACTTTGTATTTCTTGAATGCATCGACCGAAGCAAGGCCACTTTGATAATTGAAAAATTAGACAGTCGTCTGTAACCAAATTAAACGGTATTTTATTCTGCCGTTTAGAGATTGCCGAATCAAAACAACGAAATAGAAAGCCAACTGCATACATGCATAACCGCGAACACTGCATAAAATCAATAAAATACAACACCCCCATCAAGACTGACAGGGAAAAATCTTATAAACTAAGCATCAGATTTGTTATGACATCTAACCGTTACGGTTGCCGTAACGCGTTGTATAAGTGTTGGAAATTCTGCATTTACGATGCGGTGTTGTACTCACAGCTTGGACGTACACATGGAACGAAGTAGTAGCAGAAGCATCCCGCGCGACGACTAACATTTCATAACAGCACCAATCATTCTCCAGGAAAATGATGCTCTAATCTTCCCGACTCTTCGAGCGGCGAATGACAGGGGGTGAGAACAATAAAGGCGTGCCTGTAAGGTGAGACGTCTTACCTCACAAGTGTTGGCCCGACCGGCATTTCTTCGGTGGACCTTGGCGCCTGCCTTCGCGCCCCAGCTAACAACGCCCGAGAACACGTCGGGATCAGAAGATGCGAATGGGAGAAAAACGGCCAAGCGTCCTCGGAGGAGCTGGCGGCCAACATTTGGCGAGAAATCGCACTTTGAAGAGCGAGAGAAAATGATGGATGATAAGATTGTAAGACGGGTAATGTTGAAGGAAATTGAATTTTAAAGTTGTTGGCGATCGTTTTAATTTATAAAAAAAGGAAAGAAATTATACCGAGATGGGGGTTATTGGGGGAGGGGGAGGAATGAAAAGAAATGTTTATTTTGAAAAGTGTTTACGCTAGCGTAATTTTGGTTTAAATGGATTTCCCATCCCCCCCTTTCCCCGCCACTCGTTTAGTTTTTCGATGCCAAACTTAGGATATTTTTAAAACACAAGACAAACGTAAACAATTTTTTTTTCTCGCAAGGTAGCTGATGGTATATTCTTTACCTCAGAGTTTCAGTTAACTAAATGAAGGTTTTGTTTTGTAATTGAGTAATTTACAAAATCTGAACTTTAAAAAAAAAACGTAAATGCAATCAACACACAATATATTATTTCATGAATTAATTTGAAATAAAATTTAAAATCTTTAATAAAAGCAATTGAATTAGCATCAAAATCTTACTCGAGTAAAGTTGTTTTCCAAATATAACAAAATGATCCAAGTAAAAAAAAAAAAATCACACTATCTATAAAAAAATTCGCGATGCCGTTCAAGTTGATTCTATTATTCGCGATTTCTACAGCAAAACAATTACATTCCCTCCCCAACTGCCACTAATTTCAATATATGTAGAAATCCCAAATTCCGTTTTTATCCCCCCCCCCCTTCTATAAAAATAACAATTTTGAAGATTCTAGTATTTAGGTATCTTTATCCCTTTTCTAAGATTTTCAATAATTATCAAAATCAAACAAATGTTGAAATAAATGTTAATTAAGAATAAACTTAATTATGTTAATCTAATTAAAAACAAGAATTTTACATTTTGACAAGGTCGCCGGGTAAAAAGTTTATTTTATATTTTGCAATTTCAAACTATTCTAATACCTACCGATTTGTGAAAAACACTTTGTCGCAGTTTCATTTTTATCCAATGTTTTGCTATTGCTTATGGTCTTTAATGAAAATATCTTTTTAAAATTGATAAAAATGCAAATAATAAAGAAATTTACCAGGAACAAACTTTTCAAGTTTCTAATAACTGGCAAGAAGAAAAGTAACATTGAATGCAAAGCTAGGAAGTATATAAATATTTCCTTTACTGCTTTCAAATGCGAGATTCAATCAAAGCAGAGGATAACATCTTATTTAAAGATGTATTCTTATCAGAATTCCAACATACTTTAAAAAAATGGAGGTCGGAAAAACTTCTAAACTTTTAGAACGCGGTGATACATATAGGTACCATTCATATTTCAGTTCTTAAAAGTAAATATTTGCCCAACTCTATTATCATGAGCAAGATGCGACCTTTAAATGAAACAGTTATCTTAATGAAATGCTGTATTTTTTTAACTGAGAGTAGATGTTAATTGATATTGTGTTTTAGAAACGTACACATTTCACGTTGATCCAGTAAAATGTGGCTTTATTTGTGTGGTTTATACAGGAAATTAAAAATAACAATAAGTAGAACCAAATAATTTGATCAAAAGTTCACTTTAATTTGAATATTCTGAAAAGTACTTCATATGTGGTAAAATCCAATAAATATAATACAGCTTGTTTTATTTATTGTATTCTAATGTTTGTATCACACACACATTATATTATATTATATATATATATATTATATATATATATATTATATATATATATATATATATATATATATATAGATTCTTTGAGAAAACAGTTTGTAAAAGTGCGATAATAATGTATACAAAAGACGTAAAAGAATAAAAATGTTACATATTACAAGAGCGCGATCATTAAACTGAAAAGAGTTCAGAAACACCAAACGATATTCTCGTGACTCTTGCTGACGCGAAGTTAATTATTTAAAAGTAAGAAATAATAAGCAAACTAGCAGCGCCATCTGAAGGTGACGTCACTTTAAAGAAACGATGAACAGTTAGCAAAACAATAAAATGTAAATAAAATCTGTGCTCGAAATATGCATGATTTTTAACTAGCAAATGTCGTTTTTGAAGAAGTATATGATTTTTAAAGAGATTTTTGATGTTCCTTAATGGCACAACTAAATCGTGTATTGATTTTTGTTGATTTTCTAGCCCAAAATTTGGCATTCAGGTTTAAATTCAATTCGAATTACTTTTCATACTCATATAACGAAATTGTACTGGTGATATTTTAAACTAAAGAGATTGATATTTTAACTACAGGAATACTTCTGCCATATTCTTCTTTAGCAATTTGTTTTCTGAACTCCGAGACCTCTGAAAACTGAAAACACATCAAAATATCAAGGTCATTTTATTTTATTTTTTTTATTTTAAAGATTACAATATATTTTGCCTTCTTACATGAAGTAAAAAATACATCCTTAAGAGCGACAACTCCTTAAAAAACATTTTAACAGATTTACAGCGTTTTTATGGATTTTTTTTATAGCATAGTGAGAATTTATAAGATTAATTATCATAGTCTATTTCTCGACTAGTGGCCTTTTTTCCCACGAAAAATCTTCGAATTTCTTCATATCACTAATAAAACACTGTAGATTAAAATATTTTTTTATTTTCCCGATTTTGAATTATTAAAGGTATTCGGAAAAAGAACTTACAAAGCCTGGTTCAATAACTTTAAAAGTATTGATGGATTTTGTGTGGGTATTTTCCAAGTGAAGTTTTTACCTTAAAAAAATTCTTTAGTGTATACTTAAGAGATTTTTTTTTTCTTCTGAAACTTTATGTGAAAAAAATGTTTGAAATTTTTGGTGTTGGGTCGATTAACAGATATATATTCCAACGATATGAATTTGAACAATCAAAATTATACAGAGCAGTTTTTTAACACGTCAAAGTTTAATAGCAAAATGTTTAAAAATCAAATTTTATATTTTAGGAATGGGAACTGAAAAAATATATATAACAAAATTATGATCATGAAGTATTCTTACAGGTCAGTCATAATTTTTTTTTAAAAAAAAAGTATCAATAATAAACTGGATCGAGCAGTCTCAAAAAAAAAAAAAATAACTAAGATAATGAGAGTCCACCTACTTAAATTTTCTTCAGAATTAATAAAAGCCTAATTAGTTGACTTAGATTAGTTAAAAGGCGTTATTAATAGATGTAGACTTGTTAAGCGGGAAAATTGTACAAAATAATCATTAATTTACAATTCTGCTATATTTAATATTCTAAATGTTTCATATGTTTATGGAAAGAATTTGATAGAAAATCAGAACTATATATTTATAACAATTTTCTGAACTATCTTGTCATTATTTCGCTGCGGATTTTTCAAAGAATGCCGAAACGGAGGAAGTTGATACACGACTGAGAGTTTCGAAGTGACTGACTTATCATATAAAGTCAATACAATTCTATCGCAAGAGTCAAAAGTCACTTGACCTTTATTCATTATTAAGAGCTCGTTCTTTTGCCTGTATTTTATATTAAATCGTACAGAATTTCACGATCACTTGTTTTTAAGGAAAGTTAAACATGTTAATCGCTATGTGAAGCAAGCGTGTCTCACAGTAATGTATACATTCAGGATGTATGAATCACATGCGATTCTTATGAAATCTTATTTTTTATAAACTGTAGCTTTTCGTACAGGTCATATAAATGCATAATAATCGTAAATCTGGTCAACCAAAAAAAATAAACTGATTGGCTTTATGCCTGTAGAACAATTTTTTAAAATTATTATTAGTATTAACGGCTTATCGATATCTTTTGAGCTATTTGATAATGAATCGTTGAATCTAGGCTAGTATTCATAATCATCTTTATCAAATTATATACCATCTATTAGTTTCTGGAAATGTTGCTTTTCCTTCTAATAGATAAATACATATCTTTAAAGAAACGTATACATTAAATAACCAGCAAAAAAGTTTGAGAAATTACAAGCTATTTTACTCTACTATTATCAGAGTACAACAGCAACTAAACAAAATGAACACACATACGCGTTTATATCGAATACTATCTACCTATCTATTTTTATTTAGGAGGTTGAATGAGATCAACTCACATGGCATCATTTTTTTAAAGTAAGTTTGTCAGAAAATTAATATATAAAATATTTTAGATATATTAAGTCAATTTTCAGAGTTCATCAAATATATGCTTTTTTTCCTTCGTTGTGGTGATTAATACATAAAGATATTACCGTCATATCAAAATTTCTGACATTGTTTCTAACTTAAATAATATTATTATGTCTACGCACAAGTAATACAGTATTTGATCAAAACTGCAGTCTCATTTCAAATTCCTGTTATAAGCAACACTGATATTTCACAAATATTTTCAGTTGTTTCCATGCCACAAAATAAAAGAAGAATGCACTAGTCACCTTTGAAATTATTTCTCGTAACTTATTATTTAAATCCTACAATGACCTGATTTTTCAAAACTTATCCTTTGAGCTACACTAAAAATTGATCCCTTTCGGCAATGCCCAGATCAAATATTTATCGACTAGATCATTTCAAGGCCGTAATACTATATTATATATATATA
>JAOUZG010009736.1:6056848-6082997 GCA_026289955.1 Argiope argentata
CATATTCTATAAACTATATACGTACAAAAAAAAGTGCATTATTTTTAAAGAAATGATAGAACTACAAAAATAAATCTTAAATTGCACAAAAAATTATAAAAATATAAACACTATCAAGTTTAACATCAAGACGAATTGGGTTAATTATCGAAAATAAATATACTTTAATGGTGCAAGCATTCTCCAAAGTGCTTTCCCATTGATTATCTGATATATAATCTCTTTAAATTAGATGATTTTAATGTCAACAATAGATTTCTCTTGTCTTCTCATAAAGCAATAACTGACTTTTTGGAACTCAATCTGCAAATATTTACACAACGCACGAGCTAAGATAATTTAATAACAAAATATTTGCAACTCACAAGCAAAGATAAATTCAGAAAAAACAAATTTTAAAGCAATATGAACGATAATTCGAAAATCGTAATTCTTTCGAAGTAATTTAATCGATTACCTCTTGGATGATTAATGAACAGAGATGGCAACAGTTTTATATTTTGTATTAAAATGTTAAGTGTCTCAACAATTTTGCTACCCATTCCACTTATTCCACGTGCTCAGCCTTTGTCAAAAAGATTGCGGTTAACGAACGACCACATTTCGTGATACCTGCAAAGAACAACTTGCATGAGCTACTAGTGAATTACCAACATAAATTGGTGGGCTAATAAGTGGGAGTGGTCCCTCCAAAACTTTATCGCAGAATATCTAATGTGCTTGCCATGGCAAAGATCGCCTTGCATGATACTGGTAAACAATAGTTTAGAGATATTACCCTTTTGACGTGAATTTAGTTTTTTCATGCTGAGTTTATCGTGTCATCTTTCACGAGGTATTTGGCGATTAATCCCTGGCATGCTAATAATAGCATTCGAAATTTGTATTTTAAACAAGTTTCTCTCAATCAACTAAAACAAAAATTTGACACAAAACACCACTTGTAGTCTCAAAATTCAATTCCAAATTTGATGCATTTAAGTTATCGTGATTTTAAACTATCGAATTTACATGTTTCTGAAAATACGGACCGACAATCAACTCGTAGTTGGATTTGGCAAAGTTTGAGAAATATATGCACTATTGATATTAAATATGTGTACTGAATCTTATACATCTTTCTTTGTTTTGTAGTCATGCTGATTTTTATTCGTACAGCCGGACATACAAATTACACCTGTTGTTGTTGTTGTTGTTACTTATAGCACTTGCCATGAACAAGCCCCGCTGATACATCAACAGATTTTAAGCCGGAAATATACGACTCTTGTTTTACAAGTAGCGCCATCTAGGGCCAAGAGTACGACTTAGCTACACGCACGTCACAATCCTTCTTAGGGGGCGGACTACATTCACGCAAATTCATTCATACATCTCAGATCGTAATTTAGACCTGGAAAAGGGAACGATCACCCCTGGCCCAGTACCCCCAGTGATATTACTCTCGACATGGAGGACTTTGCGATCACGAACAGACTTAACGAGCGCCAATCGCCACACACTCGGGGATTCTTTTGGCCGGTGAGCTTCGAACCCGTAACCTAAGGAGTACGAGTCCTACGCTCTACCAACCAGGCCATCCCAGCCCACCTAACAAATGATACTCAAAATTTGGCGTGAAGACCGTACACCAAATTTCAACCATCGAGCTCAAAATGTTTTAAAGTTATTTTTGTCACAGATAGACAGACGGGCATTTTTGAAAATGTGTTCTTCGGATGGACCAAGGAGGTCTAAAATGTGGAGATACAACAAAATCTCCGAGTTCAAATTTTTTGACGGTTACCTTTCATTCTCTATACTACGCAAGAGAGAGTAAAAATAGAATAGCAAGACATGCCTTTATTTCCTTGGCGCGGCTCGGAGCGATTGTCAAATGCCGATTAATAGGTAGTCAGCCAACGTGACGGCTTTAAAACTACAAATTTGCTGTTTTGGAATGGCCCACGACATTTTGATCCAGGCACAGACGATGAGAATGGCAATCAACTGTTCAAACCACAACGGCAGATTCCGCTTGCAACAAGCACACGTCCAACAAATCGTGTCAATTGATAATAGCTTTTCATTCGAAGAAAAAGGGGACACACTCGCTCTAAATGAAAACCAGACAGAGTAGTCACCCCAAAACATTTTCGCATCCTCTCTAATAAACCTCCTACCGATGACGGGACGTACTTCCTACCGGAAGGGCAGTACCGTGGCTGGTGATGGCCGTTAGGACTCAACTACAGTTCTCACCAGAGTTGCTGTTGCGGCGGTTAGGGCCTTGAGCCCTAGTGGTTTAAATCCGCGTGCCTTCGTAGCGGGACGAAGAGTCTGATATGACTAAATCTCTAATAAAGTTATTATCCCTCACCTTCAGATTGCATGCTACGTAAAGAATAAATCAACAGGTCAATCCCCGGTCGGATTTCTTACAGAATGTGATAGTTGTCTATTTGTACATGCTAAATTCGATTAAATAATTTTATCTGCCTTGTTCGCTTTATTTTGTAGCTATCGAGTTAAGATAGAAATCTGCAAATTTGGTGAATAAAATATCTATCGAATTTAATCCATCTAATTCAAAACGTTTGTGAGCTATCATTATTGCAGAAAAACAGACAGATATACAGTCAAAAGAATGTTTTTCGAACACAAGCAGATCATGGAGATTCTTCAAAATCGTGAGTTCGAATTTTTCGACAATAATGATTTTTTTAATACTTTGCATTCAAAAAAAATTTAACTGAAATAGAAATTTTCATTTTGTTTCAAATTGCAATGTACTTTCGAAAAACACAAATACTACCATTCAAATTCTAAAACGGCCCCTCGGAAACACCCTTTCAAGACACATTAACATAAAAAAAAGTTTCATGTTTCAGTATCCAAAATTTAGCAAATCATATCCAATATAATATTCATTAAAATTTTTTTTAATCATGTCAGAACATGATATTATTTTAGAAATGAGGTTTTATGGCGTCAACAAAACCCCATAGGCGAAAAATTGAAATTTTATTATCTACACGAGCATCTCAAGAAATCAACTTTTAGTAACGCATTGCCATCACATTTACAAAAGCTCTTTTTTTAAAAAAATAATAATAAGTTAATTTCTACAGCAAATAAAACCTAGAAAAATGTCATTTTAAACACGTGATTATATGAAATGAAATAAATAGGAAATGTGATATTTATTTTAACCAATCAATGCGAGACAAAGTTTTTGGGAACGCTTTTTTTTTTTATGGTTGTTTGCAGTGCTTAAGTGACTCATTCAATGACACAGTTGAAATGAATAAAAATATAATTTAACTCGCACGAACACGTGGTGCTTGGCCGTTCAGGAAATAATGTTCTGACATGATACATTGAAATATGCATAGCAGATTTCATTTTAATCTTTCTTTTTTAAAAAAAATATTCCTCAGAATTCATCCAATTGTAGTATCAGAAAAATTGAATACAATGATTTTAAACTATTTCAAAGATAGAAAAAAAATCCGCTAATCAAGACGTTAATTGGTCTAAAATAATGAAACCAAAGCTTCATTAAATGGTCAGCTCTAGCTACAAAAAAAAGTTACACTTAAACATGTGAGTAATAAAAATATTTTATTAAGTACGAGTAATATAGTCAGGTCATAGAAAGGTAATTTTTTTTATTCGGAATATTAACTGATTCAATTCAAAATATAATTTCTTCGAACCATTTATAACATTTTTAATTTAAAAAAATATACATATTCAATAATTTAGAAGTTATTTACTTTAGGATCAAGTTTCAGGGCCATTCGAATACTGTAACAAAATGCTGTCAAGAAATAAAAAACAGAAAAAGATCGTGATATAGAATAGACAAATAGAAATCTTGTGATTTTTTAAGTAATATTTAATTTAATTTCCTTAGCTTTATTTTCTGTTACACAGCGCCACATATTACCCTAACGGTGACTTTTGGAACTAATTTTTTTTCGCGGAATTCTTTGTTTCCTGTTTTGTTAAATCTTCCTACAAAATGTGGCGTCAATCTCGCAAATGGATCGCGCTACAGAACACTGTGAGCACTGTCAGTTTAATTATGACCACCCTGTATAATTAATTAATTATAGTTAAGCAATATTATTGGAAGAACCTATGATGTTTATTAAATCAAACTTACAGCAGAAAGTGTCCTTGTTTAGTTCTTAAGGAATCAGAGGTTTGAGACGAGGACAGTTGTGTTTCATGTTCTTTTTGACAAAAATCAATTTACTCCATCTTTTGGCATTCGGTCAGGAACCAGCCCAGAAAACAAAAATAAAGAAATATCAGAGGAAGGGAGGGGAGGGGAGAGGGGGGAGTTCATAACGACGTTGCAACGATCAAGTTTCTTCACCAAACAAAAAAAAAGCTCAAGACATTTAAACGAGAGATTTTCACACGAAAAAGCGATTTTTCTCGCCAAATTCGCGTCAGCATCTGTCAGGGAGCCAAAATTTTTCCCGCTTTGATTACAAAAATTGAAAAACTTATTTTTTCCCCTGGAGAAAATGACTTATATTCACACACACACACTCCCTCTTCTTCCCTCAGCCAAATACTGTTCTCAAAGCCCTCACGAGACATTCAAAAAATTTATTATACGTTTTAAGATCATCTATAACCTTTTATTAGACGCGACGCTGTCTTAAGTTTTTCGCCTTTCCTAGACGTGCACTGATTACAATGTCATCTATCAACACTTCCTCTAATATGTGCATCATTCTCGATTCGCGAATGCATACTTCCACAATTTTATCTGCATGAAGAGGTGTTATGATGTTTTTAATAATAATTGGAAACTTGAGCAATTTAAAATGATTAGAGGTTTAAAATATAGGATTATTCACATCGGTTGTCCCGATCGCAATAGATGCCATTCCCTTCTAAACAACAACAAAAAGAAGAAGAAAAATTGGGCACAATGCAAAGAAAGCTTAAAGTTTTGTTTATACTATCACTAATCAGTAACATTGCATTTTTGCTCTGTTATCTCCTAAACACTGCAAGAAAAGTTAACAAGCTTTTCATACTCATTACTTATTTATATCTTACCAGCAGCCGTTGGCGATCAGCTTGCTCGCCGAGACTTTTGACTGTTTTAGGTTATTAAATGATTAATATGAAATGTATTTCTTTTAATTCCAGCTTTTTTCATATGATTTAATGACATGATTAAATTTAATTAAATGATTCTGCAATAAATTATTATAGGTACATATTAAAAGAATATATGCTATGAAATATAGATGGAAGAGAAAACCATAATTCGAAATTAATGATTAAAAAAAGTAACTTTTTAATTGAATTTTTAATTTTAACACTGACAAAAGTCTGCAATTAAATATTTTGATGGACGAATTTTAATATCTAAATACTTAAAAAGCAACTGAAGTGAGTATTATTGTTGTTGTTACTTATGGCACTTGCCAAGGACAAGCCCCGCTGATACATCAGCAGATTTTAAGCCGGAAACGTCTCCTGTTTACAAGTAACGCCATCTAGGGCCAAGAGTACGACTTAGCTACACACACGCCACAACCCTTTTTAGGGGGGGGGGACTTCATTCAAGCATATTCATTCATTCATCTCAGATCGTAATTTAGACCTGGAACAGAGAACGATCGCCTCTGACCCAGTACCCCCAGTGGTATTACTCTCGACATGAAGGACTTTGCAATCACGAACAGATTTAACGAGCGCCAACCGCCACACACTCGGGGACTCTTTTGGCTGGTGAGTTTCGAACTCGTAACCTAAGGAGTACGAGTCCAACGCTCTACCAGCCAGGATGTCCTGGCCCGGTATTATTCTTAGGAAGCTATTTTCAAAATAAACTTAACATTAAAAACATCGGGAAATTGTAAATAAAACCTAAAATGAATTTATTAAAACGTTTTTTTTTTAAAAAAAACCGCACATAAATAAAATCAATAGCATTAAAAAAATTATATTTACGATCGCAATTTGCAAGTTATGTGAGAAGATTAAAAATTTTAAGTCATTATTTGTCTTAATTGATTTAAGCCATTAACCAACTTAAACTGGTTTGAAACAATCACGAGACTTATATATGGAACTCAGAGGAAGAATAACCATGCACGAACCGGGACTCGAACACAGAACAAGGGCCCTACTTAGCCTAGTTGGGGTCTGGAGCAAAAACTTCTTTGTGCCCCCCCCCTCTGCTTCACTACTTAAGGTAATGAAGAAGGAAACGTTAATTAATATTAATATAATTTTATTAAAGAAGGAAACGTAAAATAATATTTATATACGATTTGGGGGCCCCAATTATGACGGGGCCCGGAGCAACTGCCCCGCAAGCCTGTGTCTTAGTCCGGCCCTGCACAGAGCACTCAGACAATGGGGAAGAGGTGTTACCTCTGTTGCCGAAATAAAACAAAAAGAAGCCCCATATTAGGTTCCAGGTATCAAATCGTCTCACGGGAGTAAATGCTAGACGGACAGTATCACCACCGCATCACCGTAAACAGCTGAGCCACTGCAGACGATGTATTATTCGAATCACCCCCCCTATGAATTAGTCACCGCTGTTTGTTAACAGTTTTCCGGGGCCATATTCCACGAAACGGGGCCATATTCCACGTCTTACTACCTAATACCGCTCATCCTCACGTCACTCCATCAGAGCTTCTATCGCTTTGGTCTGAGTTCGTACATAGAGAGCGCTAGTCAATTCAATATACACAAATTCATCTTTATAAAAAGGGGAGGGGTGAAAGAGCTAACATTACTTAAGAGTAATAAATAGAGCGAATTTAAGTTTTAGAACCCGTGATTGAAGCTATGCATAAATTTCCAGAGGCCATCAAATAAAAATAACTGCAACAGATAGATTTCTAAAATAGATTTATCTATTATCTAAAATTTTTTTCATTTCTATTTCTCAAAACTAACTCCTGTCTCTATTTATAGCAAATTAATGAAGAAAAGCTTAGAATAGGAGCTCTTCAGATACTAAAAGTCTGGTTCACACAACAGCCTAATTGAAAATGAAGTAACCATTTCTGTGAGAAGAATACATATCAAAATTAGCACTCGCATGATTTAAGTTTTTCCTCCAATGGTAGTTTCAGTTACAGAAAAAAACCCCTTTAAACTAAGTGCTTTTTTTTTTAACTATTAGCTTATATTTCCCCCCAGCCTGGTATCATTTCAATTGTAAAATAAACTGAGGGGGGGATCTGAATATGATCAACCTTAAAACAGAAATTTTAGTATTTCAAGGAATTGTTTGAAATCCGAGTTATAATTATTACACAAGGAAAACATTCTAATTGTTTAAAAATTTAGAAACACACACACACACACACACACACATTATATTATATATATTATATATGTCTTTATGTTTCATTCAGCAAAACTCATTTTAGAGTAATGTCTGTCAGTCTGTTAGTAAACATAAGTTCAGTTCAATTACATTGAATTATATTCAATTATGTGCCGGGATAGCCTGGTTAGTAGAGCGTTGGACTCGTACTCCTTAGGTTACGAATTCGAAATTCACCTACCAAAAGATTCCCCGAATGTGTGGCGGCTGGCGCTCGTTAAATCTGTTCGTGATCGCACAGTCCTCCATGTCGGGGGTAATACCACTGGGGGTACTGGGTCAGAGGTGATCGTTCTCTGTTCCAGGTCTAAATTACGATCTGAGATGAGTAAATGAATATGTATGAATGAAGTTCGCCCCTTAAAAAGGTTTGTGGCGTGTGAGTAGCTAAGTCGTGTTTTTGGCCCTAGATGGCGCTACATGTAAAACAAGAGACATATATCTCTGGCTTAAAATCTGCTGATGTATCATCTTCCAGTTTGATTACGATTTCTTACTTTTAGATAATTAATCTCACGCTTAGAAGATTATCGTTTTTTTTATTCGCTTTCAGTTTTAATTATCGCAATTTTGCAAAACGCGACTTATATTTATTCTTTAATGATATTATAAGCGCATTCTTACTAATTGTATTTCACTGAAATTGAATTGTAAAACACTGAAAATATTAGAATATAATTTCAATATCACTCTGCATAACGTTCATTGGATTTTATCTCATATACAATAGTTTTCAGTAATAGTGAACTTTTCTTCAAAATTACTGTTTTCTTTTCTTTTTTTAATTTCAAAATTGGACTCAAAAACTTTGTTTGCCAGCTAGAAAAATTGGAAATGAAAGTTTTAAAAAAACTAACTTTAGAGTGAGAGAGAGAGGTTTCGTGATTGTTTCAGACCGGTTTAAACTGGTTAACGATTTAAATTAATTAAGACAAATAATCACTTAAAAATAATTTTCTCACATGATAAACTTGAAATTTGTGACCGTAGATTTTATTTTTATTTTTAATATCTTAAATTCTTTGACTATTTTTGTCCACAGTCAGAAAAACATATTGCTAAAAATGTGTTTTTCGAACTTTGAAACGTGGAGATACGTCAAAATCTGGAATTCTGTGGTGCAAATCACATTTGGTCGATATGCGCCATTATCTCAATGAGTAAATAACAGCGGAAGCATTTTATTCAAAAGAAAATATCTAATAAATATCTAAAGATATATCATGAACAATGAAACCGCATTGGAAAAGTGAACTATTCATTAATGCAAAAACTGATCTGCAAAACAGCCAACATGCCAAAAAATTTTCAACAAACCAGCTGAAGGTATTCTCGAAATAAAACGAAAAGGAGCTACATATTAGTTTCCAGCTATCAAATCGTTTCACGGGAATAAATGCTAGACGGACAATATCACCACCGCATCACTGTACACAACTGAGTCACTGCAGACGATGCATTATTCGAATCTTCCCTCCCCCGAAGAGTTCGTCACAGCTGAAGAGCATCGCTCGGAAGTGACGTAAGAAGGGCCACCAGTTTTGGCGAGAAAGCGCTTATAAAAGTTTCTTCAAAGCTTCAAAACAATTAACGAATTTTAAAGATGAAACTTTCAGACGCTAAGAATAGAGATTAAATGTTAAAATTACATTTTATAATAAAAAAGCACGTTATTTCTTTTCACTTTAAATTATCATACTTCGGACATTTATATACAGGTGAAAGAAAAAGTCTAAAAAAAAATCCGCCAAATCAGCGAGTAAGTGCAAAATGTAGCAGCACTCGCACATTCCTTTTGATCTCGCCAAAAGAGCGGAACGATTTTCAAAACCAGTTTTTCGCGATCGGTTATGTGGATCGTCGGTTCGTCCTCCGAAGTAAATGTCGAGTGACTTTTTTTTTCTTCCTCTCTTTATTGTTTTTTCTTTCTTTTTTTTTCCTTCTTTCTCCTTTTTTTCCCTCTTTTCAACGCGTAAAAGACAAACGAAAACAAGTGAAGGTGAAACACGATTCAGCATTTGCAGATTTTTACTGTTCGAAAAGAACACTTAATCTGCACGCTCTTGGGTTTTATATACATGTTTATTCGCATGTTTTCGAACACTTTGAGAAAGTGCGTGTGGGGAGGAGGGGGGGGTAGAGGCATTTTATGAAAAGAATATATCTTTTGAATGCAGATTTTAACAAAATGACATCAAACAGAAAAAAAAAAATTATGATTTTATGATGGTTTTCGAATTCTGTTCTTTAAAAGGTGGTACAACAGCAGAGAGGTAGTCTAACGTAAAATACGATTGAATCCACCGGTTCTTTAGAATATACCTGGGATATTTTATACAAAAATGGCGAGGGACAAGAATTAAAAAGTCACAAACTGGAACTTTAGTTTAGTTCTATTAGCGTTCCGTTGTAAAGCAACACTAGGGCTATTTTGGGAAGGACTTCGTAATTTTGAACCGTGGTCAGATGACGAGGACGACACCTGAGCTGACACCACTCTTTTTCGTTGGAATCGGGTCTCGAACCTGAAACCCTAGGGTTCACGAAGTGAGGCGTTATCACCAGACCACACAAATTGGAACTGCCCAACAATTTGGTGTTGTTCGTTACTTCACCAATCATGTCTAGCAATTCAAGCTGGCAACTTTTGAAAATAAACAACCATCAAAAGAATTGAGATACCGAAATGACATTCATGAGCACATCTGCTTACAGCTGACATTCCACTCATGGCTGTGATTCACACTTGTTGCCCAAGGAAGAATCGAATCATAAGAGCTGATCATGACAGAGAATTCGTTAACATAGCTGCAACATGACTTGCCTGTGATTCACAGTTATCTCATTAGATGGCTTTATTTCTATATTTGAGAGAAGCAAAGAACGTCATCTAATTAGATGTTCTGATTCATGCGCGGAAATCGTGGCCGAGAACGGTTTTTTAAAAAAACGCAACAGATTAAGCACCAAAAAAGTTTGAAAGGATGAATTTCTCAGAAATAGCTTTTAAAAATGTTTGAACTACTTTGTTCCACATTCAGAATAACTCCTTATAAAATACTAGTTAGCAACTATCTGTTTGGAACTATATAAAATACAATTAGATGAATTTAGAATAATTTTTAAGAATCAAACTTTTGTTGCAAATCCGGGACCCAACACATACGTTTAATCCTTTTCACTCCGAAAAATAATGAGATGCGAAATTATTCACCTAATACAAAGATTTGTTTATTGCTATGAAAAATAAATATACATAATTCTTTTAGGTCGAATTTCTTTGAAAAATTAATCTACATTTCTTAACCCTTATGTAGGCGTTTTTGACAATTAAATTTGAAAAATAAATAAATAAAACGCCAAAATGATGCACAGTATTGAATGTCGAGTCACACTCGACATCGGACCGCAAAGGGTTAAAATTCCTTTATACTTAAATTATTTACTTATATTATTCTTTAATAAAAATCAAACTCAATTCAATAAATTTAGTTAAAAACGTTCAACAATATATCTATTTTTTATTAATATATTTTCTAAGTTTCTCCTTTTTCAGTAAGAATTTGATAAATGCATTCGTTGAAACGTACCAGGAAAATGAAATGTTACCGAAAATTATTATACATTATCCTAGTAGTGATGGTAGTCGTAGTAGAAGAAGCTGACAATTTTAAAATTATCGGACAAATAATTTTGCAAAAAAATTATACAAATCTTATACAAAAACTTCTTATTCTTCATACCTTCAATTATATAATAACGAATATGCACAAAAACAGAAAATTTATTAAATATCATCAAGTGTGTACAAAGCTAGCAATTAAATCAATAAAATGTTTTACTGTAAAATAAACTTAAAAATATTTTTAAATTATTTAAAATTGGAAATAAATTTGATATCACTGAATAGAATAGATATTGATCTAGCAGTACTCGCACGGCGTTGCCCGTGGCATAGCATCCAAGAAGAAAAATTAGCTTTACACTTAAGCCTAGCCTCTACCTGATATGGCATGGGCATGTTGCGCGACATCAAACATAAAAATATGCTTTGAAATGATCAAAAATAGCTACAATATTATTGTTTATAGCACACCTTCAGAAATATTTAGACTATTAAAAAGGTTAAAAAAATATCTCCATAGACAAAACACAGGTAATGATTTCGCTTCTTAGGAGATTCATTCTGTCTCTGAAATTCAGTTGCAATACGATTTCTAAGTGTGGACATTATTTCTATGATATTTAATAACCGAAAGTTTCTTTCCTCTTCATTTTCCTTATCGCTCAATAAACGAAGCTTTTTGCATTTAATATGCTCCCACCAAGGTTGAATTTCCTTCTTTTGGGCATAATAAGATTTAAATCATGGTTTAAAATCATACGTAAACAAAGAAATGTATCGCATATGTGTGTTACAGCTCTTGCTACTTGCACATGTTCAACACAGTTTCAACTTTTACGCATGCGTGGATAAATTCAAATCGCAATTATCAAACTCCCCCCTTTTTTTATATGACTTTAATGTATTAAAAACCTTCCCCAATAAACACTCTACAAAATTTTCTAAATATCTCCAATGTCCGTCCACTATTTCTCGAGTTTTTGTGGTTCCAACATACAGATGCTTTCAAGAGACATTTTATACTATTCGTAGAATTTAACAAAAACTTTTTTTTATAGAATAATACCTTTTGATGTTATAGATAAACAGCATTTCAAATTTTTAATTCTTATAACAATTCTAATTGAAATTTTAAAAATCTTTTCTCAGCAATTCTCTACTATACCAAAAAATAAATAAATGGTAAATACGGGAGCAAAGATTGTTATATAGAATGTTTTGCAGGATTTTTAAATCACGTATGCCGCTATTAACTTATGATGGGTCATTATAAAATGCTTCCCGCATGTTGCATTTAAAAGTGCAACAGATTAGAAAACGCCAGAAATGATGTCATCTAATTACTAAAAATAAATGGTCACTTTCCGAAGCCACTCGTAATTGAAACCGCAAAAATGTAACAAGCAAATTAAATAATGCTCCTGAAAAAAAAAACCGCAACATAGGCACGAAAAAAAAAAAGTTATGATGCAAATTAAATAATGCGTGATTCCGGATTCACGTCATTATGCTAATACTACCAATGGAAAAAGCGTATCACAAAGCCGAACAGGGGAGAGGGTGGAGGCGACGAGTGCAACCGAAAACTCGAAAAGGCACCGGAAACCGTCAGGATCAATGGTCAAAACCGGAAGAGGTGGACGGACATCCTTCACAGGATTTAACAAAAAGCCTCGAGCTATTTGATGGCATTTAATTGAGCGTGGAAGAATTTTCGAATGCAAGCTGACATTGAGGAACGCTTTCGGGGGGGGGGAGATGCATTTTAGAACTGAAATTCGAGTTATGAGTTATGAAGCCGCCCTGTCTTTTCCTGTGCCAAATGCTAAATGTAGATGATGGTTGATAACCTCTGTTTTGGGAATATTGTTGATAAAATGTCGGTAAATCCTCTTTCAATTATATTGTTACATCGCATGTGATTGTAGACAAGTATTGAAATATGAAAGCAGCAAGTAACAGTTTTTCTTTCTTGAATTGTCAATTCAACTTCTTGCATCAAAAGTTAGATTGTACATTAACCCATTAGCTGCCCTGATCCTCATTTGGAGATCTAGGAATTTTAAGTAATTCACTCTGCGCCAAAAATATCTTGCGTATGCTTGAGTTTTATATATATATTATATAAAACTGTATATATTATTATGTTTCATTATATATTATATATGTGTAAACATAATTCTGGCAGTAACGCGGCCGAATAGAAGAAAGTTTTGAAATTTTAACCGATTTATCGCATCATGAAAGGAATTTTATATACAAGAAGCGATGATTAAACTGACGTCCGTTGGTATCGCAATACAAGAGCTGAAAAGACATATATTTCCCTTCGATCATTTTACTATGAGATTTAGGTAGGGATTTATTTGACACAAGAAGGGAATTTTAGGTATCTTCAAAAGAATGTTGTAAGCATTATGGATTTTTATCCCTTTATTCGGAGCGTAAGAAATGCAGAGACCAGCAGTTTCATAAGAGTGTTTGTGGATGTAATTAGATAAAAAGTGGGAATTGGATTAGGAATAAAGAATAAATTAATAAAGACTAAATAAAGAAAAAATTACGGAATTAGGATTTAAATTAAATTTTAATCCTAATTAGATTTTAAAACATCGTTATATACCAGTCAATATCGTGTGTAGAAGAAAGTGTGTATTCTATGATTCGTATTTTGACAATAAGCGACCAAATTTGAAATTGGCATCTGTTGTTTTACTTATGGCCCTTTTCAAGTCTGCTGACATGCCTGTCAGCAATTTTAAGCCATTTCGCCAAGTTGGCGCCCCGTTCTTTTTAATGTGACCGGAAGAGCTGACCTGTGCTCTTGTCTGGTTGGTGAGTTGGCGATTTTTGAAAAGTGCGCTGAGCCGGGGGGTTAAACTACACTCGCATCCTCTTTTCAGTAGCGCCAAATAAGGCCAAAAGTACGATTTATCTACTTAATGCGCCGCATCAACTTATTTTTACAGGGGGGGGGGCACATCCACACACCTCACAGATAGAACACAGGAGAAGAGCAACCATGTCCGAACAGGGACTCGAACCTGAGAAGCCCAGATCACGGGGAAGACGCGCTACCTCTGTACCGGGACGCCGGCGAAATTGGAATGTAAATTGAGTGAAACCTAATTGTCATATTTAGAGCACTATATTTTTTGGTTGGTTTTTATATTATAATGAAATATTGTGCATAAATATGTAACTTAGAGATTATAGTAAAGATATGTTATTTATTACTGAAATGCCTCTATTTAATTAAATGTTTTTATAATGATATCCTTTTACAAACACGTCAAATATTTTTAAAGCAAAACATAATTTAAATCTAATTATAATGTCAAAATTTTTCGTGTATGTTATACACATCAAATCAAACTTTTCAAAAACAAATTAGAATTAATAAATTCGATTATATTTGAAAACAATTCCACCAAAATTTTAAAAACAACTAGATTAATTTATTCAAAAATTGATTGATGAGTCTATCTTGAAATCTAGAAACAATCTTCCATGTTTAAAAATTCATTCATCAAAAAAAATTGTGTTGATATGCTTGGCTTCCTTTTTTTCAATTCTAATAAAAACTTTTTTAAACAATCGCTTCTTTCAAAATGAGTTTTCATGCATTTAATTATATGAAGGTTCTTGTTACTGTTTATTTTGAAAAATTCATAGCAGATATCCAAAAAAAATTTGTTTAATCATCTGTTTAGTATTTTAGCAATTGATTGTTTGCCACTTTTAAATTCCTAACATATTAAATACCCCGATTAAAAACTTTTAAATTGCAAATTATCTTTTACCTTCTTTTTTTATTACCTTTTTAAAGTTTTTAGTTAGCTAATGCTTTCGAGCTAATGATCTTTTTTTCAATATTATATATATATATATATATTCATTAAAAAAGCAGATTATTCATGTTAAAGCAAATTTTCCCCATACATAAAATATTTTTTATGTTGAAAATGGTAAAATATGAAAAAAAATTAATAATTCGCTTTATTATAATTCATTATTATAATTCATTGATCTCATTGTCTATCTTGATTGCATCAGTTGTTGCATTCTATACATAATGATTTTTACATCACACTGTTAATAGAAACTCAACAGATTTATTTCGCATATGCATTAGAAAGCATATTAGAATGCGAAAAAAGAGCGGAAGTGAAAAATATGTTGTTGTTACTTATGGTACTTGCCATGGATAAGCCCCGCTGATACATCAGCAGATTTTAAGCCAGAGACACACGTCTCTTACTTTTACAAGTAGCGCCATCTAGGTCCAAGAATACGACTTAGCGACATACGTCATAAACTTTTTTTACGGGGTGCACTTCATTCATGCATATTCATTTACTCATCTCAGATGGTAATTCAGACATGGAACAGAGATCGATCACCTCTGACCCAGTATCCCCAGTGGTATTACTCTCGATATGGAGGACTTTGCGACCACGAACAGATTTAACGAGCGTCAGCCGCCATACTCATGGGGAATCTTTTGGCCGGTGAGTTTCGAACTCGTAACCTAAGGAGTACGAGTCCAACACTTTACCAACCAGGCTATCCCGATCCAGTGAAAAATATTCAGCTAAATATTCAGTATAACATTAATTTTCTTCAAAATCGACATATTTGCAATGGTAGCCCCTCTTCTGTCTACTCGTTATTTTCATTGTCCTCATGTTATGAATGCTATAATACATCGTGTCATAATCATGAAGGTCATATGTTCCTTCTGCAGTTGCCTTCCAATTTACGTCAACGTTAGACCAAATCTTCACAACTCTCCTGAAAGATATCCTGAATTTTATACGAATAGGAATCATCCTCTTGATTGATCTGAATAAAGGCTCTATATCAACCCACCTGGAACATCAAAATTGATTACTAGAGCCGGTGGATTTTCAGTGTGTCTTCACCTGAGAAATTTCGTTCCCCACTATTTGGACTAGTACAATCAATGGAGGCACTGCATATTATATATTGCATATCTTGAGGTATACGTATTTTGACGTCACTTAAGAGTAAATAATAGTCAACAGCCTTTTAGTGCAATACGTTTTAATAAGTAATTAAATGAACATGCACACAGATACGCATGTATAAAAGATATAAAGTTATTTTAGCATTAAATGGGCGGTTTTTTAACAGGTTTCAGAGATCATATGACATGAAAAGCATCACACACTCATCGTCTTGCCACGTAACACCACTCCATCCTCACGTCACTCCATACAGCTTCTCTTGTTCTAGTCTATCCTTTTTGAATTCGTACATAGGCACTATCAGTACAATATTTATATGAGGTATATGAAAATTTAAGCATTTTATTTACTAGTATTACAATATCATGTGTACTCATTCTTGAGGAATTGATTTCTCGCCAGCAAAAGTGACTCTTGGCGCATCAACAATTTAGGAAATCAGACCTTGGCGAATATGCATTGAATTACAGTTTTTAAAACGTCTCGAAAATGACAAACGAAAGAAAGTATATGATAATTGACGACATATTTAAAAATCATAAGGTTTCATATGATATAAAAATTGGCGGTACTAGACCCCTGGTCGATGCTGGATGACAGATTCTACGGTTTTCTTATTAAATTGAATATATACGTACAATTTTATACACATGCATTTCCACAATGGAATTAAGAAGGGGGGAAATTTAATGAAATTTTCGATCGTAAATTTTAAGTTATCATGCGAGATCATTATTACTTTTAAATCATTATTTGTCTAAATTTAAGTCATTAACAGCTTAATCAGATTTGAAACAATCACGAGACTTCTCTATAGGTCTGTATCCTTCTCCCTCTCTCTCTCTATCTATATATAGTGATTCTTTTTTAACTTTCATTTTCAATTCTTCCAGCCGGCAAACGAAATTTTGGAGCTCGACCGATTTCGAGATCAAATAACAGCTATGGTGTCATAGTTCTAAGTCAGCCTTTTAAATCTCAACTGCTGTCAAAGAAGCATACGTGGAACTGCTGCTGCTGTCAAAGAAGCAACGCTGGAAAAGAAGACGAACCTTTCAAAAATCCCGTCCGCTTTCAAAAAGCATACATAATAATAATGCAACACTTTTAAAAGCAGGAAAACAAATGTTGTACGTAAAACCTCCCAAACCAAAATATGTTCTCACATGACAAAAATAAGCCCAAAATGTTAATAATCCTTGTCTGATGTGGTTTTGAGTTCACAGTCCTAATTTACGCCTGCAAATCGGTTCATGTATCTGATTAGATAATCCTTTGCCAGCTATGTTTTGACTATAGTAGCTAAGAAATTCTCTAGGGCCGGGATAGCCTGGTTGGTAGAGCGTTGGACTCGTACTCCTTAGGTTACAAGTTCGAAACTCACCAGCAAAAAGATACCCCGAGTGCATGGCGGCTGGCGCTCGTTAAATCTGTTGTTGTCGCAAACTCCTCCATGTTGAGGTACTAGGTCAGAGGTGATTGTTCTCTGTTGCAGGCCTAAATTACGATCTGAGATGAGTGAATGAATATGCATGAATGAAGTCCACCCACTAAAAAGGGTTGTGGAGTGTAAGTAGCTAAGTCGTACTCTTAGCCCTAAATGACGCTACTTGTAAAAACACGAGCCGTATATCTCTGGCTTAAAATCTGCTGATGTATCAATGGGGCTTGTCCATTGCAATTGCCATAAGTAACAACAACAACAGAAATTAACTAATTAGTCTGTAGGCACAAATTAACTGGATAGAAAGGGTGAGTCACAAATGGGTTCAAGACACAGAATGTGTTAATGGGGATTCAAATATCACGTTCGCTACCTGATTCATAAATGCGATTCAGATCACTATTTTAAAGCCGCGTTTCTACGACCTGAGGATTTTCAGACGGGCTACGCGTTCCCCCGTTTCACCTCTCTTGCGGTTTCTTGGGGTCCTTTGATGTCTGGACACTTTACCGACAATTTGCGGAGAAACTTTGGACGCTTCCACATGCATCCAAAGCACCCCAAGAAACCGCAAGAGTGGTAAAACGGGCGAATGCGTGGCTCGTCTGAAGATTCGAGGATCGTGTGAATGCCGCTTAAGAGATGGTTACTTCGTTGCTATCTCCTAACTTTATTAGAGGAGAGAATAATTATTATAAAGGTATGACTCAGAGGTGATTCACACGGTGAACAACAAATTAAAAAGCAAAAACAAAGACATGAACTAAACATAGAATTTCATCCGAGTAGAATACGCCTAAGTTGAATGAATGATGTTTTTGTTGTCGCTTTGTTTAATGGGTGACAAGGCATTCAACGTGTTAAACACACCGATTCATGCAAGACGCATCTGATCACGTCTTAAAACATCGGTTCGTGTTCTTCCTAGATTATCGCTAGACATTGTAACTGAAACTAAGGGATTAAAATACGATAGGCACAAAGCTGGTGGTTGTGTCGAGCAACAACAACGGTCAAAGTGCCCGTGAAATGACAGCATCTCAAGGACAACGCCCCTCTTGTTGATGTGAAACAGCACAGCTCTCATCACCACCCCCCGATTGAAGATTCGGCGCGCGTGCCACTTCGCGTGCAGACACGAAACACGCGTCGACCCCGTCACGTGAACGCCAAGGAAGGAGAAAAAAGAAAAGAAAAAAAGAACTCTCATTTGGGCGCCAGTCACTGGTTACGTGCGTCTTGTAACATTTCTCTCTCTCTCTCTAGACTTTCTTTCCTAAAAAGGGAAAAAGAACAAGGGAGAAAGTTTTCTTCTACTCAAACACCTGCCATGCATAATGGAACGCCCGAGTTGTGCATGAAGGGCATTTTCTCATTACCCCTTTTTAAAATGTATGCAGGTGTGGTGAAAGGGAAAAATAAATAAGAATCATTTTTTTAAAGCTTAGAATATGACGTCTCGTTGTCAGAGGGAGAGAATGGGGAGGGGGACGGTAGACGGAATCTAACGATTGTCGGCTTATTTATTCATCAGATCGTAAAATAATTTTAACCAAGGTTAGATAATGATACATGAAGTGTTTGGATAATTTAGTTAGAAATTAGTATTCAAAACCTTTAGAGGTAAAATATTTCAAAATATTACAAGAACTATTTTGGTTGAAAATTCAAATTTGGCAATTAAAACTTCATTTTTCTTTCGATTGTTGGCTTTGTATAAATTCAGATAAAAACACAACACCATGCGCATATTTAGTCACGATTTTGTTAGATATGACTGGCTCAGGTCATTTTAGTTATGATTAGATCAGGAAGTTTTCACGGGACACCAACTTGGTGCCAAAGGCCAGCGCAGTATTAATTAATAGTCCGAATAAAAAGAGCCAGCAATAAAGATGTTCACGACGGCTTTAATTCTCTATATACTTAATTTTAAAAAAATCGCTATTATATGAGATATTAGTAAATAAGTTCAAATATTTTCAAACGAAGTGAATTGATACTATTATCGTGTAACATATAGTATGATACAATAAAAATCTGTAATAATAAAAATAAACGCATTAAATTGCGACAAACGTGGGAAAATAGAACTGAACTGAATTAAAATGATCTGATTGCCGCACACAAATCAAAGCAGCAGCTGGAGGGTTAATATGATTTCTTTAAGGCACGCTTCGTTGTATACCGAAACGAATCGAATATGCATTTCCGTTCAGAATCACTCCCCGAGGATGTTTTTGGGTCATAATTTGACACAGATAAATAACTCTTGCGATAAAACCATTTAAGTGATTGAGTAGGGCCGGGATAACGTGGTTTGTAGATCGTTGAACTCGCATTCCTTAGGTTACGAGTTCGAAACTCACCGACCAAAAGATTCCCCGAGTGTGTGGCGGCTGGCGCTCGTTAAATCTGTCTTGGGAGCAAAGTCCTTCATGCTGACAGTAATACCACTGGGTCAGAGGTGATCATTTTATG
Source organism: Argiope argentata (assembly GCA_026289955.1). Classification (NCBI taxonomy): domain Eukaryota; kingdom Metazoa; phylum Arthropoda; class Arachnida; order Araneae; family Araneidae; genus Argiope; species Argiope argentata. Next base: position 6,076,756 of record JAOUZG010009736.1, read on the forward strand.
TTTTAGATCTAAGTTACGATCTGAGATGTATGAATGAATGAATAAATTTGCATGAATGAAGTCCGCCCCCTAAAAAGGGTCGTGACAAGTATTAAGCTAAGTCGTACTCTTTGCCCTAGATGGCGCTACTTGTAAAACAAGAAACACATATCTCCGGCTTAAAACCTGCTGATGTATCAGCTGGGCTTGTCCATGGCAAGAGCCAGAAGTAACAGCAACAACAAGTGATTGAGTTATTTAAAAAGAACAGATACGAGCTAGCTCAAATAAAGTTATAATTAATATCTAATAATCTACAGTCAAACAATTAGAACACATACAATTAATACATAAAACTATTCAGACAAATCTTTATGAGACTACATTTCCGACGGATAAATACAGATTACTTATTTCCCTCTATAGCCGCTAGAGGGCCATCCTTCTATTTACTACATTTAATAATTTTGATTCATTTCTCTACATGCGCTTTTGAGTTATTGAATTCACAGGCAGATATTCTGTCACGCGTAATTCCAGCGGGTTGATTTCGCCAAAATGCGATGTAGTTTTATAGTTTTGACTTAGAAATTATGAATCGAATTATATTCATCTGGTTAGTTAGTTCAGTCTCAATTACCGTGCTCATAGACACATACAATCAAAGAAAAAAAAATCAGAGAATCAAAGCATGGCGACCACGAAGTCACATGTTCACAACTTCAAAATGTATATATTTTTTAAATTCATATTTTATCTAGGGTGGCCTTAAAATATATCTTCCTGTTTGGCGTCATCTGCAGTTAAAACGAATGAAAGATATGAAACCACATTTCATAAACAGATTGTGAAAGGCATGGGAAGATAAATTCCGCTTAACAAGAATTAGTTCCGATAGGTGCTGATAAGGGAAATACTGGTACTGTGAGAGTACAGTTATGAATGAATTCATGAAACTCAAAGAAAATTCTTTTATTCGTCAACTTTAAGATCGCCTAGATGCCGCTCAATTTGCTGGCCTTCTCTGTGCACAACATACTATCTAACTGTCTGTAAGGTGTCAGTTTCGATGTTCATAACAGTTCTGTTTGAAAACATGCAGGTCTGGAGCACCACAAACATATACTATGGTTTTCTGGTATCCTCACGGCCAAAAGTTACAAGGGGGGGATGTTTTTGGAGGACGATGCTGACCTTCCGTTTGAAAATATTGGCTGATAATTCTTTTAGTATTAAAATGCTAGCAGAAAAGGATCTGTACAGAACGATCAATATGCGGCTGTGCTCCATCACATAAAAATTATTGAGCTCAAGAACTTTCTTTGAGGCAATCACGGAATAACAAAAGTTTGCAGTATTTGCCCCTATTTTCCACCATTAATGATGAAGGTAATAGGATCTGTTTGAGTGACATTCTCAAAAATATACAGTGCATGATCCGTCTCGATATGAGCATTTCCTCGTTCATACATGACAGCAGCGCCAATATTTCCCATATCGGCAACTTTTGGTACTATTTTTCTTCTGCTGCTTTTTATAGTTTGTATATGAAGTGTGATTTGATTTCGTTCATTTGTTTTAGCAGTAGATGATGCCAAAGATGGAAAGTTATTTGATGGCCACCTTGAATATCAAAAGGTTAAAAGATAGCAATTTGAAAACGCATATCCCAGCCCAAAATCTCATTCCAAGCATGACACATAGTTTTATTACACTAAACGAATTCAAAATTAATCTTACAGAGATAGGATGATTGTTTGCGTTTTGTGAAACAAAAGCTAGAATTGTATACATTGTACCACCCAAATCCCTTAAAATCAAAACTACTATATTGTTAAAGTATTTAAAATTTAAGGCAAAATTCATACATTTAATAAAAAACTATTCTTTTTGAAAAAATGCCTATTTTAAAAACAATTTGTACAAGAACAAAGGCTGAAAGATAATAAATTTATTCTTCAAATAACGAACAAAGAAAAGAGAATTCAATTTATTATCACAAAATACTCTTCTTTAAATTAATAAAATGAATTCTCGAAACATTTTATAAAAAAACCCCAAACACAATTAAGGCAACCGAGAAACATCGAATTTTTACAGTTACCAAGAATCTAATACTTCCCCCTTTAACGAAGTTCGTCTCCCAATTTAATTCGCTCCCAAGTCAAAGAAAGACAAAAAGATCCCAGCAGAATTTCACTACTTTTAATCCTCTTACGTTAGAAATATTTTTAGCTTGGTTTTTTTTTGATCCGGTAGCATTTCTTTAAATAAAACACTCGAACAAGACATCACCGATAGGCGCGGCTTCGAGCAAAGAACTGAAGCATCAATCAATGATTGGGATGTTATTTTTTTATATACATTCTGAAGCTTCTGAATTGAGAAAAGAATGAATAACATTGTTATTTCTTTTGCTCTGGGTACGAATCTGAATTATAACGGGAGATGATTGTATCAGAACTACATCAATAGACTCGAATTTATTTCGATAAGTTAAACATCAAGTTAGCCGAAATACTTTTAAAATCGCGAATTCAAAAAGTACGTTTTATACTGCAAGGAAATTGCAAAAATTATTTATGTGAGCTTGTTAAGTAAATTTTGACTGCAAATTATTACGTATATAATAACTTGATACATCTACTATAATCTAAAAAAAAATTAACTTAGAATATATATGTAGCCTATGATGAATACTTTGAATTTGTTTTGTATTCGAAGTGTCTCTGCATTGCATACCATTATTAGGCACAAAACAGCAATAGCTGTAGTTGCATGGCTTAACTTTACCCACCCCATCCCCAACTTGGTTCAACTGGATTTTGCTCTTCATCTCAAAAGTTACCTTAACAAAAATTTGGTAACATAAATATAAAATAACGTAAAGTCAGCATGTAAGTAGTCTTACTGCTCGCTTTTCATTTGTTTAATGACCGTATATTCATGATTTTCAGGATATACGATCCATGATCATTTTAATTGGCCTTGTTAAAGAAAACTCAAGTAAATGCAACTTACTTTTCAAGAGACTTTGTATGTGAATTTAATGTTCCAAATTTATTTTGATCCAAATTCCTGAAACAAAAAGAAACGGAAATTTAACAACAAACACTGGAAATTATTACAAATGATTTAAATAAAGCTGATCAACAATAACGACAACAAAAATAAAGTCTTTGGTCGTAAATTTCAAGTTGTCATGTGAGAACATTATTATTTTTTAAATCCTTATTTATTTTAATTTACGTCATTAACCAGTTTAAACCTTTTTGAAACAACCATGATACTTCTCTATCGGTCTCTATCCCCCCCCCCTCTCTCTATATATATATATATATAAGTATTTATATAATAATTTTTAAACTTTCATTTTAAATTTTTCTAGCTGGAAAACAGAGAGTTGGAACTCGACGATTTTGCGATAAAATAACAGCTTTGATGTCATAGTTCTACGCCAGTATTTTAAAAACACATTTGCTGTCAAAGAAACATACATAAAAATAATAATAATACAATACTGGTAAAAGTAGGTAAAAATATTTATCCCCCATAAACTTCGGCGACAAACACTTATCCCAAACATCATGATCTCACACGATAAAAAGAAGGAAAACACTGAAAATGGGGGATAAAATAATCTAAACGCATTTTTTTAAAGTTCGCATTTTTTTAGCAAAAACGACATAAATGAATATATCATAAATGGAAATTATAATGGGAGAATATCTAGATAATTTATCGGCAAAATAATTACTAAATAGGTTTTAGTCTCACATAGACATAAGGATTATAATGGTTTAGTTTCTCTCCTCTTATAAATTTTATTTTGTAGATCAGAAACTTCTCGAAATTCTCTCGCTGTTGTCCCCTATACAACGGAAGAAAGGGAGGGGGAGTTCCAAAAACATCATTCAACTCCCAACCAACACCCTTAAGTGAAGAGCCCATTCAAGGATTTTAATTGAAAGCAAGTTTTCATCAAGCCTTAACAGGAAGGGGTCTGTAATGAAGAATATATGAGTTGTTCTGAAAACCCAGGGAATAATTAATAGACATCAAGAACAAAAATTACAATGCAACATAGAGTCACAGGAAATGCTGAGAGGTTGGGAAAACGTAAGTAAGATCCGAGTCCAGAAGGCATCGTTGTCACACATGTGGGCGATGGATAATCCTCATGTCAATCTACCTGGGAAATCGCAATTATAAGATTGATATCAACATGTGGGAAGGGATTCTCAGGGATTATTTCTTGGAAACATACTTCCTGCTCGAATGATTTGACGGAAAGATATAGCATGTTTTCCGAGAAATGCTGCAAAATACATGAGATGCACATTCTTTCGAGCGAAATGCTTAATCAATTATATACTAAGAACGAACGCATTAACTGGCCTCCACAATGGTCCGATTTTAATTCGCGCGATTTTTTACAATGAGGACCTTTAACCCTTTCACAGGCCATTTATTTCTCTTTTGAATTTCTCAAGTTTAAGTTTTACTAATAATTACAAAGTAGTATTAAGGAAATCTTAATTTAAGGAACTTTTCTTTGTGTTCAGTTTTTGATTAAAAATTTCTTTAAAAATTTTTTAAAAACCGCTCTGAGCCACACATTCCCATTATACAAAGTATACCTATAGGTACTTACGTATTAGACCGTCTTCGCCAACGATCGCCAATGGTTTAGTAACTCATTGGCGACAGATTTAAATTTGGCGATAAAGTTCAACGGATTACACCATTGCTGGATTGTCATAATTGGTGGTTTAGAGACTCTTTGGCAACGACTTCAAATTTGGTGATAAAGTTAGAGGGTCTAATACGAAAGTACAAAGTATTTTTTTACGGTATGTCCTATTATTTAATAGCACAAAATTGAAACATATTTGTCTGTGAGTGAGAACCCCTTTTATTAATTAATTAAAGATATTGCCAATTCGTTAAATGAATGAATCAAGTTTTCTTCAACCTTGATTGCCATAATAGGCGGTTTAGCAACTCATTGGCACCGACTTCAAATTTGGCGATTAAGTCGGAGAGTCTAATACGTAATTACCTAACTATATGAAATTTCACAGTTATATATCAAACGGTCAGTTCTGTAAAGTGTGTTGTTACTTATGACACTTTCCATGTACAAGCCCCCTGCTGATATAGCGGCAGATTTAAGCCGAAAGAAGAGTCTTGTTTCACCAATAGCGCCATCTAGGGCCAAGAGTACGACTTAGCTACACACACGTCACAACCCTTTTTAGGAAGCGGACTTCATTCATACATATTCATCTCAGTTCGTAATTTAGACCTGGAACAGAGAACGATCAACTCTGACCCAGTAACCCGAGTGTTATTACTCTCGACATGGATGCCTTTGTGACCACGACAGATTTAACGAGCTAGAGCCGCCACACACTCTGTCTGTAAAGTGTTCAGCAAACAAACAAACATTCATATTATCTACAAGTCAAGACAGGCCAAATGAACAGGATAACAATCATGTATATTATTAGTTTTCCAAAATCCATATCTATAGAGATACAGGGGATGAAAACCCAAAAACAGGGGGGGGGAATTAGATTTGTAAAAAATTTATATATCTGTGGGATAAATTTAACCCCATGCGGTGGCAACACGCAAGGCAGTGACGTGATGGAGCTCGCATTTTTCCCGCTAGAGGGTGAAAGGTGAAAGTACTTCACGCCAGAACGTGCTTGGTTGCGTAGTGTTGCCTCTTCCCAAGGATCCTGGACGAAAATTCAAAAAATGATTCGTCACATTGAAGAAAAAAGATTTGTTTAGATTTTAAGAACACTATGCACAAGAGTAGCTCTACAAATCTATATCTTTTTTTTTCTGTTATTTTTGTGTTTGTACATAGCATTTATTTGTATTTTTTGTGTTTTTTTATTATTGTTTCTGTCCTCGTCCATAAATTTTTCTTTTGTATTTTTACAATATTTTTCAGAAATTTGTAATCTCAAACAAACTATAAGTCTGTTTATGTGAACTAGCACAAGTCTTCAGTTTATCTCCAATGGTTACCTTAATTAGACAAAGCCACTTTCCATTTAAATTTCAAACAGCTCACTGCCACCAGCTTTCTTTAATTCAAAACTAAAATCCCCTTATTAAATTCTAACCAATAAATGCGAGACATCGAACAACAGTCACTTTCACTATATCTTCCACTTCATGCTCATTACACTGTTTAAATAACCAGGTGGTTATAGTTGCAGGGGCATGAAGCGGTGTGTGTGTGT
>JAOUZG010009736.1:6087997-6101322 GCA_026289955.1 Argiope argentata
TAAAAGAATTTATTTAGAGGAAAAGGGGAATATTTACAGGGAAATATTAAAAGAATTAAAACATGGAGATATTAAATAAACAGAAAATTAGATTACTTCCTCTAGGAGGACGTTAGAAGTAACAAAACATTATGACTGAAAACATATTACGGCGTAGCCGCGTACTTTGCGAGCGGGAACCGCTTGATGCGTGGAGACAGACGTCTTTCTTTTACGGATGTTAGCGGGCCTCTGGCTCAATATTAATTGGGACAGTTTTTCAAAAGATCGATAGATGGCATTGTTCTGGAATGTTGTACTAATTAAAAGTATCGTCCTCTTTGAAATGATCTAACCTTTTACAACTCTTGCTTTGAATTACATCTATCATTGGGTGTTGACAAAACATAATGAATGCAGGTGATAGCTAAATAAAATAGCTCTGTGGGGTATCCTACATACATACATAATAATAATAATAATAATAATAATAATAATAATAATGCCACTGGTAAAAGTATGTAAAAAATGTATGCTATTAAAAAGATGTTTATGAATATTACCATTCATGCTTTATTCATTGCTTACGCGATTCCGAGCTTCAATTATTCATTGCATTAGGAGTTGCCCACAAACCCACAAGCAAGCGTTCATTGAAAAAAGAAGTTCAACAAATTTCAGACGCATTCGTGCAAAATAACCTTTTGACAATTGATAGTTAACGGTTAATAAAAACGCAGCGTTACACGATAGAGCAACGTGTTTTTATTGTTGAACAATATTTCAAAATAAGACTGACAACTACAGTTTGAATATTTGAGAACTGGCAACTTAGATCGTGTGCCTTAACACCAATGGATTTCTCTTTATGGCGTTATTTGAAGTTCAAGGTTTGTGCAAAAATGCCACAAGCACGCGTGCATTGAAGGAAAAAAATTGAACGCTGCATCAACGCATTTCAGCCACATTTGTGCAAAATAATCATGAAAAATTTCAACAAAAGAGTACATTTGTGCTAGTAAAACTGTGGAGGCCATTTGCCCTATGTGTTATTCCACGCACAATTTTATCCCTCGTCCTTTGCGATTAAAATATATATATATATAATAATTTAAAAAAGAGAACGTTTTTTTTTAAATTTTAATTTAAATTTTGCATTAACAGATTGTTCTATCGTCGAAGCTTTTTCCACTTTTACTAACCCTAACTATCAGGTTTTAATATTACATGAATGGCAACAAATTCAAAATGTTAGTAAATTTTGGGCCACACCTTTACTTTTTCTCTTCATATTTCGCATGTAAAGAAATGGAATGATCACGATCAAGAATTTATTTATAAAAAAATCAAAAGTTTTAAAAATGCTATTAGTTCCTATACATTAACACATTTTACAATACTCTTTTTTAGTAGTATTGATGATATTTAATCTAATTCAATATTTGATTATAAAAGTTAATATTAAATATCTCATATGTCTATCGATAAAAAAAATCGATTCAGCAGGTTTAAATAGATAAATAAATCGACACATGCTATTAAGATGCAATTTAGGAGTAATTATATAGATAAACATAATACCACTGTATGCAAACAAGAGCTATTCAAAAAAAATCATTACGTTTATTAGCTCTTAACATTAAAAAAAATCGATTCTTTTCCAATCGATTCTAATTACGCTTGAACATGGATTAAAACATTGTTCTTCAGCAATGACGATGAGACATTTGCTTATCAAGTGGTGAGGGGAAAACATTTTTAAAATGCTAACAACGCCAGACACGCAGCCAATTGATTGCATTAATACTTCATTTTTATATCGTCTGCCAGGATAAAATAAAAAGCATGGCATAAGTAACATTAAAAAAAAAAAGAAACTATTACATAAGCAGTAATTATTGCAGGCGTTTAATTGAAGTGGCGATCTCAATCGATTGGATTTGATGTGGAAACATTAATAAGGCAATAAAAACGAGCCAATTCACAGCCGGCAGCTATAATACAGTTAACAATTCAGAGGCGATTTATAGGCACTAACTGTGTGTTAAGGAAGCGAATGTTTCTTTTTAAAATGCGATTCGAATGCAGACAAAATGGTGCATGCGAATACTGGAAGTATCACATTCATTCAATTCCTACTATTAGCTCACACTCTCCCTATATATATTTATATATCTTGTTCAAATTTTCAATCGTTATTAAAATATTTTTTATTCATCCATTCAAGCTCAAATACATTTTATTCAACTTGCAGTGGATGACATTTTATGTTAATACAGTTTTTTTTAAATATTAATTCATTAATTTTTAATTAAGTAATTAAAAACTAATTTCCTAGCCTTTATAATAGTTCTTTATAGTAGTTGTAATTGGGGTAGTTCTTTATAGTTGTTTTAATTGGTTGGTAGGGGAGTTGGATTTGCATCTCTTGTGCTGCAAGTTCGAACCCGGTCACAAAGATCTCCATGTGAGGAGTTTTAACACTGGGGTACTGAGTCAAAGGTGATCGTTATTCGGGTGCTCATGAGTTCATAACCTCAGAAGCTACTGCACCCCTCTTGCCGTTTTAAAGCGGAACAAGAGAAAAACAATTATAATTATTTAATAAAAAGTAACTAAAATAAAAAATTTCCTAATATCCAAAGTAGGAATTGATTTTAAAAAATTGATTTTTATATTACTTGTTTGTCCATATGATACATAAATCACGTTCCATTAAACATTTTCAAAAGAATTCAATTCGTTCCCCCCCCTCATTAATGAGGTTAGGCTGATTTCGGCAGATCATTTTAAACGATTCTGTTTATTTTCACAATGTTTGATGCATTTAAAATTAAAAATTGTTAATGAATCGAGTTTTCGCATTCATTTTGAAGTACTTTCGAATTAAAATAATACAGAATTAAGAAAATTAGAATTTTCTTTTCAGTATTGCGTTACCCCAACTGGTGGAAAAAATTCACGCATTTTTCGTTTCCACAATTAGCGTTGAAAATTAAATGCTAGTTTAATTATTTGATCAATTATTTATAGTAACTATAATTGTTCGGTCGAGAGAGCCTAGTTGGTAGGGCGTTGGATTCGCATCCTTTCGGGTGGGAGTTCGAACCTGCCAACCGAAGATTATCCGTGTGAGATGGACGTTAAATCTGTCGTGGTCACAAAGTTCACCATGTGGAGAATAATACCGCTGGGGGAACAGGGGCAAAGGTAATCATTCTCTATTTCAGATCTAAATTACGATCTGTGGATAAATCAATGAAATACATGAATGAAGTTTGCTCCGTAAAAAGGGTTTTGAACGTGTGTGAGCAAGAAATCAGATTTCTGCCCTCAGGTGCTCTGGGGGTCATACTTTTAGAAGCTACTGCGCCCCTCCTTCCGTTGTAAACTGTACTATAAAGAGTACATACCAAATTTCCTCAGTCTAGATGAAAACGCTTTTGAGTTCTGTTCATAGACAGTGTGTAATTCCAAAAACATGTTTCTTTGGAAAGAAATGTAAAAAAAAAATCGGCAAAATCTAGAGGTTTATTATTATTATTATTTGACAATTGTAATATTTTTATCTTGTATACTTCATACATCAGAAAGTGAAAGATTAATGAATTCTCTTCTGTGTAAAATAGAAGTCACAGATAATCGGAAGATAAGATAAGGCCTGAGTTTTTATTTTAGCAGTTTTGATAAAACATAAAAGTGGGGGCATATTGAAAGTTTAACAACAATAAATGATACAAGAATGATCTATAAAATAATCAAGGATACATAAAACATATTTCTATGAAACAAAAGACTAATGTGGTATCAATTCCTAACTGATAAAATTAAACAAAATATCTTTATTTTTAATAGAAACCAGAAACGTCAAAAATATTTTTACAACGAATTAAAAATTACTATCATACGACTATCTCATTGAGTAGGTTTAAAATTTCAATACATATTGTATCGAGCAATTCAAGACGTCTTTTTCATAGTAGAAAGTAAATGGTAGACTTGAGGAAAAATGTAAGAAAAGCAAACATTGTTGCAACAAGATAATACATTTTTTGAGGTTGCAGGTGTGTTCAGTAAGCTGTACACAAGACAGCTGTATGTAAGACAGCTGTACAGAGCTGGGATAAGTACAAAAGTTAACGTTTCGCTGTATTTGAATCACAGTAATCTCGAAAATCAGCTGCCAGCTATCACGGTAAAAAAAGCGGGGAATCGTATATATAATTTTTTCTTCAACTCATTGCACTTAGAAAAGAAATCCTTCTCATTGCGCCTTTTTAAAAGGCTTGTCATTGGAGACAAAACTTGGCTTTTATATGAAAATATACATAAAAAACGCACTTGGTGTAATTGAATTGTCCCAAAGCTGGGACTACACCTCCAAAATATTATTTTGTCCATGTGGTGACGTAATTTTCCAAGAGCTCCTTCCTCAAGGTAAAACAAATTCTACGAAATATTGTCATCATCTGTATCAAACTGAAAGCTGTGACAGAGAAGGGGTGGTGGACAACAACCAGAATTGATGAGCTGATGAGGAGTTTTTTTTTTTTTCATCATAAAACGAGACCACGTATCGCATTAGTCTTAAGAGAAAAGCTCTCATAGTTTGATTGGGTTGTTTTACCGCATCCTGCATACTCTCCAGATCTCGCTCCATCTGATTATTACGCTTTTCTGTTCTTACAAAATTATCTTTGCGATAAGCGCTTTAAATCCATCAACTAAATAAAAGCGTCCCTCGAGGATTATTTCTTGTCCAAAGCGCAGAAATTTTGGAAAGAAGCCCTAATGAGGCTTCTAGAGAGAAGCCAATTAAGCAGAAAGGTTCTTATATAACAAAATAAATAATAACAAACAGTGAATTTTGAGTATTAATTTCATTTTAGATATAGGGAAGATACTTATGGGACATACTAATAACTACTATAACAGAAAGCTAGGTCGTATAATAAAGAAACTGGATATACGAAAGTGCACTGTATATATTACTCATGCACATACATAATTTCCCTCCCCCCGAAATCTATACACATGAAACTGCTATATCTTGTTATATTTATGTCAACGAAAATGAAATTAACCTTTTAATTCCCTTGTACTGATTTGCTGTCCCTTGCTTCAAAGCATTAACATATTACACGAAAAGAAAGAAAACCCAATCAAAATTTATAACCCTTTCAATTTATGATTTTTTTTCTCAGCAATCTATTATTCAATATTTCCCAGTTCTGTAATTCCACCGCCAAATCACCTGTTCTTTTTCCTCGTGATAATAAATATGGTATTCAACCGAGAACATCCACAGGCTGCAAATTACCTGCGGCATAAAAGGATTAAAAAAGAACAAAAAAGAAAGAAAAAAAGGCATTACTTGTCCCCAGAGAACAGTTTTCAGGAACTGCTTGTCTCTTCGCTAACGTATACGTGTACAGCAAAGGAAATGACACCTGTCACGAGTCAGAAAAGGTCCGTCCTTCATTAAAGAGATTAATGAGAGCGGTCGCATGGTCAGTTTGCGTTGCCGTGATTTTTCTTGCAAACGGTGTAACTCAATTTTGAAAGCCCTATGAAATCGTTGCAGACATTTTTTTTTCAGAGCTCGCGTGCGGAATTACCATTTTGTGCATCGGACGTTAACTAACTGTAACTGTAACAAAGGTGGGTTCGCAAAAGTTTCGCATCGATTTTTCTGGCAGTTCTTTTCCTTTTCTTTTCATGCTTCTTTTTATGAATTTAAGGCAAGGGCGTCGAAATGAATTCAAGAAAGTAGAGATTCGTGAAGGTCAAAGGAAAGGGAAAAAAATATTGCATGGAATATTCACCTTTTATTATTATTATTCCACCTCATTTTCTGTTGGTCACGAGAAAAGGAAAATAGAGTTGCGATTTCCGGACAGAATGTAATTTAGATCGCAAAGTCCGGTAAATTCTCGATTACCAGCAGTTTTCCGTGATCAAAATCTTACTTTTGATGACGATGTATTATTTTGAAACAAAATCCTTTTCCAGGATAAACTACCAATTGCCCAACCAGAAATAAGTGTATTTAGAATATGTATATATTTTAAATTCCCAAATTAAAAATGATTAGAGCCATTTTAAAAAAAATATATGAATGATTAAAAATTGAATATCAAGTAAATTGCCCCCGGTTTTTTAAAAATTGCAAGGTAGCTGATAAGCAGATTTCCTCCATTTAAAAATAGTAATGCACAAATAATAGACTAGTTTGGTTCTATTAAATCCCACTTTAAAGTAGCACTAGGGCTATTTTGGGATGAATTTCAAAATTTTGAAGCCTGGTTAGATGATGAGGACCATACCCGAGCTGGCAATCCCCTCTCTAAACTTCCAAATCACGCCAGCGAGAGGACGTCTGGCCTCAGTGGATTTAACGCACAACAGACTCACAACAAATGGAAGAGTCAAAATAGTTGAGGCGTAATAAATTCTGATGTAAATCATTAGGTAAGCTCACAAGACTACTTCACTTCTCTTAATTATAAACATTCGGATTAAACTTGAATATCACGGTCAGGAGCTAAGGTTGACAGCTAAGAGCGATCACCGGGCACGGCACAACCCTTCCTGTGGGAAGCATGTCCCGTCATCGGAAGGAGATTGCCGAACCATACCATTTATATACCCACTCGGTGGCGAGAACCAACTAAATGCTGGAAGTTTCTCATTCTCATATGAGAAGCTCTCCGGTAGGAAAAACAAGCCCATTTCTTCAACAGTCTCGATCACTTGTTCTTTGATCTTTCCCGCCTAATTTTCAGAAAAAGCACAATGCGAAAGACTATGACATTCCCTTATTGTTAAAATGTTTCAAAAATTGCTAAACAATTTAAAATAATTATTTTTTATGCTTTTAAAAAATTCTGACAATTTATCTTCTCAACAATTTGAAAACTGGATCAATTTTTAAGCCGATGTTTTTATCTTTTAAAATCTCGTGTATTCTTTTCTATGGTAAACAAACGTATCTGGAAATAAGATAAACACAACGAAAATAATAAATGCGATTCTTAAAATTTGAGGAGAAAAAAAGGACAAGGGAGGAAAAAAATCGATAAGCTGAATTCATAGCCTGAAAACTTAAGGTAATCCAATAAAACGTAATAACGTTAAATTTGTCATATTTAACTAGAGAGAGAAAAGACCCGCAAAGTCAGATGATTATTCCGTTTGAAATCCCCTTGACACACTGTTTATTATTTGTGCCAACACTATATCAAGAAAAAATATGACATTAACAAGACATTTATTTACGTACTTCATTTGGGACAGTTATTTTTAAAAATTTTATAATAAATAACAACGTAGTCCTCCATTCGAAAATGATGAATATTTACTTAAAGAAAATGACATCGCATATTTTACAAAAAATATAAGAATTCTTCCTCGACCATGACAGATTTTACTTAATATACCCTTAAAAAATTTTTTTCTTCCCTGCCTCTATCAATTGCGAGAATATAGAAAACAAGGTTCCGTTTTGTTCGAAATTTGTTTTCAAATGCGATGAAATTGAAACAGAAACATTTCCATACAATTCGAGCATGTTTCTTAAATATGTACAAGAGCAAAGGGGAGTTTTTAACAATAGCAAACAAACCTTTTATTTATCCATAAGAGCACGTGAATTTCCCTCCTAGAATTCCTATTCTTCTGGATATTATGGACAATTATCCTCAAGTATTTCTACATATGCACAATCCGGACGACAGTAACACGCCTCACTTCTTGCGGAAGGAAGGGAAAATAAAATAAGTAAAGGAAAAGATATAATTTTACGACAGATTTAATCTCTTTTATTCATTTATTCACCATTTTGGCAACGGTTCGTGTGCAGCATTTTCAAATGATCGTGCCTGACGAGAATAGGCGATCGGTAAAACGCGGTTGTGTTTAGAAAGGTCTGGAACAACTTTAGATTATAGAGAATAAAAATTGTAAAAGAATATGAAAAATCTTGTTCATATTTGGTTTTTAGTTTTATTGCGTAAGAACTAATATGAAGGTCACACTGCAACAAACAAGTCCATATCTAGTTCAAAGTTTAACAAAAGCAACCTCTATCAAAATGACACAAAAATAACCATTAATAAAATGATGATAAACGACAAGTGTAGTTTAGTTATATTAACGTCCCGTTGTAAAGAGAGATTAGGGCTATTTTCAGACGGATCTCAAACAGAAGAAAACATTTTTTATGATTCTTTGAAGGCTTTCAAATTCCATACTATAAAAGGAGGCACAACAGCAGGTAGCTAACATAAAATACGATTGAATCCACCAGTTCTTTAGAATATACCTGTGACATTTTATACAAAAATGGTGAGGGACAAGACTTAAGAGTCACAAACTGGAACTTTAGTTTAATTTAGTTTCATTAAAGTTCCGTTGTAAAGCAACACTAGGGCTATTTTGGGACAGCCCTCGTGATTTAGAACTGCTGCCAGATGACGAGGACGACACATGAGCTGGCACGCCACACCCTGTCCACACCACACCAGAGGGAGGGAATTTGGCCCTGATGAATTTAACATGCAAGTGACCCCCTAACATGACGGATCTTCGGTGGAATAGGGTCTCGTACCTCAAATCCTACGGCTCACGGGCCAGAGACATAATCGGCCTGATGATAAACCACAAAAAGTCGCAACAAAACTATGATAGCGAGTTTAAATTAAAGAATAAAGAGATTAAATTGAAATCTGCTATGCATATTTCAATGTATCATGTCGAAACATCATTTCTTGAACGGCCAAGCAGCACGTGCTCGTGCAAGCTAAATTATATTTTTATTCATCTTAATGGTTTCATCGAATGAGTCACTCTAGTATTGCAAACGATCCAAAAGACTTTGTCTCTCATTGATTGTTTTAAAAAAACATCACATTTCCTATTTATTTCCTTTCACATAACCACGTGCCCAAAATGACATTTTTTCTGGGTTTTATTGGCTGCAGTCATGAGCTTATTTTCTTTTAATCACAGATTTTGTAAATGCGATGGCAAGGCGTTATTAAAAGCTGATTTTTTTGAGATGGTCGTGCAGATAATAAAATTTCAATTTTTCGCCTATGGATTTCTGTTAACGCTCAATCCCAAAATAACATTATGTTCTGACATAATAAAATCCTATACATTTTAAACAGATATTAAAGTTGTCACGTGAGTCCCTGTCAAGTAACAATGGCAAAGTCACTGCTGTTATTTTGAAGTAAAGCAAGCGTTGAGCATTAAAATATGGGGCAATCAATAACAATGATAAACTATTCCTCCACAGTAACAATGTGGACACATCAGCAACAGATCATTCCATCATAGATGTTCACGTGTGACTCTAGTGTGACCGATTCTCAACGAGTTGAAATTGCGTCACAATTCCAATTATTTAAAGAAGTCAATTTTCCACGATAGGCTTACAACTATTAATAGAAAAATATAGACAATATAAGAAAAGATAAGAGTAAAACTTAACAAGTGGATAGAGTTGAGTTGGGTTAAGGCCCACATTGGGATATATGGCAATGAAAAGGCGGATCAATATGCAAAGATGGCGGCACAGAAAGCGAGTGTGGATATAATTGTCTCTAAATCAAATGGTGTCTTAAAATGGGAACTGAGAGAAGATATAAAGCTACTATAGTTTGATAGAAGGTATGTGTCCAAAAAAGAAAGAGTAACTTACGATTTTATTCCTAATCCAGAAATAAAAATTCAGGACATGGGAGATTTCCTGCATATTTCCAAAGATTCGGAAGAATGCGGGAAAATGAATGCATTTGTGGAGGAATCGGTACTGCTTACCACTATTTAAAAGAAATGTACAGAAATCTCTGAACATAGAAAACATCTGCAAGTTGAAAATAATGGCTTGGGTTCAGTGCTGATGGTACCAGTTAATCTCAGGACTCTGAAGGACATGATGTCTAAAATTGTTAGTTTTTTTGCCAAATGTTTGAAAGTTTGCAGAGGAGGAAGTGGTCAGTATTTGGCCACTTTCAGGCCAATTATCTCGAAGAGAATATCAGTTTGACAGATTCGGTCAATGTAAGGATGAAAATTGCTTCAGTCCACAGTCGGCCACAACAAATCTTGGCGATACTGCTACGTTCAGTGGTGGTGGGGTGGTCGGCTGTACACAAGAAGTACCCACAGTAATATTGTTCCGACTTGGAGGATTTTGTGGCAACGACAGATTTGGTCAAAAATGGTCGTTCTCTTTTCCAGATCTAAATTACGATCTGTGGATGAATGAATGAATGAAAATGCATGAATGAATGAAATTCGTCCCATAAAAAGAGTTATGATGTGCGTGTAGCTTAAGTCGTACCCTTGGCCCTAACTGGAGCAACTTAAAAAAAGGGGGGGAGATAGAGAGACGCTTAAATCCACTAGTACATTAACGGGTTAGTCCATATCAAGTGCCATTAGTAATAACAATATAAATTAAAAGAATATTTTCATTCATAAATTTACAAAATAATGTAAATTCTTATTAAAATATACCACATCAAAGAAGCGTCTGATAATTACGCACTAACCCAATAATTACCTAGCACTTTTCCACTTTAAATTTTAATTACAAAAAAAAAAGACTTTTTGCATAATCTATCAACAATGGATTTCATTGCCACATTGAAAATCAGTATTTTTTTTAATCAAATATTTAATTTCATGCTCTTCTTTCGTTAATAGTCAAAAAACTATTCAACTAATTTTCCGCTTAATTTATACGAAAAAAAAAAACAGCGAGTAAATTTACAACACCGCAAAAAGTCACATTTGAAAAGGATTACCCAAGCCATTAAGTCTCTAATGGCACTGTGATGTCATGGGAGATTCCATTAAGGAGGTTCAATGGCGCAATTAACAGAGCATCTGTAAAGTAATTAAAATCACACAATGTCCGCCACAATGCGATGATGAAAAATACTTCATTGGGAGAATTAAGAGCTCCAAGTTGTGGATCAGCGATTCATTCAAGTGAAACTAAATACAAACCAATATATCAGAAATTAGAACATCCGAAAATATTTTATTTGGCATACACGAACTGGTCTCCGAAAGCGGCTAGAATTATAACAAAGAGTGAAAAATATGAGTAAGTGATTGAGCATTTAAGATTGTTTTCGTAGCGCCAAGGTCACGTCGGGATGTAGCGATTGAGTTCTCTTTCATGCTTCCCATACCCTTTCTGAAACGGTGAGAAAAACTGAAGAGGGGAGGTTGTCAGTGCTCCGGATTATACGAAAGTCATTTAATAAAAACTTCATATTCAGACGGGTTTTCGGCAGTAAAATATTCCATTTCAAAAATCAACGACGGGTGATCTCACCGAAATCTTCCACATAATCCAAAATAAAGGTGTGATCCCTTACTTCTAATATAAAATGTATTAGGCAACACCATGAATGACATGATTTTTATTCCCACAAATGAAATTTACGTGTTTTGTAGCACAAGAAATGAAAATCGAATATTTATTTTAGATAAATTTTTCCCTGAAGATCAAAACTAGTAATGCATCAGAATCAAATCTTTCAAATCTTGCACTTTTGTATTATCATTTTTACTTACATACGAAAGAACAGTCGGTACTTACGCATTATACCGTCTTCGCCAACGGTTTAGTAACTTTTTTGGCGACGGATTTAAATTTGTCAATAAAGATTAACGGATTACACTATGGCTGGATTGCCATAATTGGCGGTTTAGCAACTCATTGGCGCTGACTTCAAATTTGGCGATAAAGTTGGACTGTATAATATGTAAGTACCGAACAGTCATAATCATAATACACAGTCATAATGCCGGAGTCATAATGGCATACACAGTCATAATGGCACAGTGGCAGCGCGTCTTCCTCGTGATGTGGGCGTCCAGGATTCAACTGCCAGTTAGGGCAGGGTTGTTGTTCTGTGTACTATCCTTAAGGTGTGTAAATTTCCCCGCTTCTATAAAAAAGGGTCGTGCAAGGGGGTTTGCGCTACTTCACATACAAGAGACGCTCATTCGGCTTAAAATCGCTGACGGTAATTAAAATGGTCAGAATTATGTAAATTTGAATACTATTAATTTAGAGCAGCTTCCAGGAAGATCGCCATTCATACCTCCTATCTCTAGTTTTATTATGTAGTATGATAGCAAATTTCGGGAAAACCATTTCAACTAGTATAAAATTCTGAAATCTGAGATTTAAAAGCTTACTTCATCATTTGATATTTATTTAATCATTATTAACTTTAGCCTGCTTCTTATGTTTCAAAGTTTCCATTTTCTTTTTCACTTACAAGAATCCCTTCCCCTTCGCCTTGTAACTTCATTAGTACCAATAGAGAAGACTCAAATGAAAACAAAGCACTTCATTCCTTGATGTCACGCGTGACATTGCGCGATGAAAATGCGCATGAGAAGAAATTCGATCATGATGCAATAAATGAAGAAGAGTATTGTTACAGGAAAAGAATTTTAGCCTGCAAATAAATCACGGAAACTTGAAAGGGTGACATAAAAAAGGAGGAAAAAAAACTTGATAAATAAATAAAAGTTAAATTATTCAGATGGCGATTGCAAATTAGCGGAAAAACAACTTAACATTCCAAAAGTTGGAAAATATTTCAGCTAAGTGTCTCAATCTCAATAAAAAACTTAACTCATTAGAATCTTCTAGATACCGTCAGCAAAGAGGAGAAACACGTCTAAAATAAGATTTATTGTTCCAAAATGTTTATACAGCGGTTTAAAGAATCTTTTAAAGTTTATCAACCTTAAAACGGGAGTGCTCGTTTCAACGTTCAACTCATGAACTCGCAAATTTGAAAAACGTCAGTTTTCAAGTGGCATGTTTATCAAGATCAGCTGGTTAAATGATTAAGCAAATATGAACTGATCTCGGAAAATTGATTGCGAATTCCATAAGCTAAAGTGATATATTTATTTAAAGGAACTATACGTATAGTAAATGAGATCTGCCTATTTAACAAAATAAATTTCATGCTATTTATTGCGATTCTCACTGCTATAAAACTTGTCCGTAAACGTTAAATTTAATACTCGAAAATGCTCACAAGAAATATGTGAGAGGAAAAATGAGCTGGAAGAATATATTTTAGATAAATTAGAAAAAATAATGCATAATTTTACATTCGTAGAAACAACAATAAATTCGAATCGATGTAAAACTATTTAGCACAAATGAAATAAATCTACGTTAAATAATTAGAGGAAATTTCCAAACGATTTTTAAGATACAAATATTAGAAAAATAACATAACTGTTACTACAAAAAAAATTAAATAATCTCGAAACTAATAAGAAAAAAAAAA
>JAOUZG010009736.1:6101722-6115144 GCA_026289955.1 Argiope argentata
CTCATATATATATATATTTATGATACGGTATCCATATATATCTATATTTTTTCCTTTATCTATGTTCTTCTGTACATATATATATATATATATATATCTGTGTGCGTGTGTGTTTTCAACTTCCATGCTCAATTTTTCTAGTTGTCAAACAAAGTTTTGGAGCTCGACGGATTTTGAGATGAAATAACAGTTATGATATCACAATTCTTTGCCAACCTTTTAAAAGTGCATCTGCTGTTAAAGAAGCACACATAATAATAAAACAATATTGGTAAAAGCAGGTGAAAACATTTTTAGCCCGTAAATTTCAGAGGCGTCAAAACCTCCTAACCAAAACAATATGTTCTCACATGATAAATTGGCTAATAGATAAATCTATAAGAGTATTCTTAGCATACGCAAAAATAGCTTGCATCTCATTTGATTTGCAATTTTTCAAGTAAAAATGCCAAGCCGAATTGTTGATTAAATTGGATTCTCCAGCAGATTCTAGAAAGAATAAGAAGCAAAGAAGTTTTATTCTCTCTTACACGAAGTATACAAAGAGAAAGCCTCATTATCGTCGAAAAATTCAAGCGATGTTTTAACGAATGTCTTCCTGCCAAAGTTTCAGGCCACTACGAATTCGAAAATCTCTTTTGGGGGTTATGCCTGTTAGTGAAAATCCAGATTTTAAACCAAAAATCTAGATTTGTATTAAATTTGAGATCAAATCCCATCAGGAGTTAATTTAAGAGGAAATATATAAAAGCTACAACTGAGATATGCAACGACTTAAATTATATGAAACTTGGTGATTTTGCTTATATAAGTCTGTATTAACGTTTAGACTTAAATGGGTCAGAAAAAATACCATACAACATATATGCTTGGTTTTCTGTATGTGTTTTAATCTCGTCCCAGAGATTAATTATGAAAGATTATAGACAAACAAGACATTTCATAATTATTGTTCACCAATAGCATACAGTTAAGATTAAACAAGTACACATATTAGAGAATACTTGTTTATTATTAATGTCGAATTACTACTGTTCAAGCAGATTTCTTTTCTTGATAGAAGAAAAGAAATCCTACTTATATCAATCAATATAACATCAAATACACTATTTTAAAGACCGGCAAATCTTGTTGTTTTATTTCTCCGACTTTCAAAAGCAGATTCAGAGATTTTTTTAGCCAAAAACAATATACAAAGCCATCTTCTGAATAAATGGTACTTTTCCGTTAGCCAGGAACAAATGCCGCCGTGAACCAAAGGCAAGCCGAATCGCCGCCAAGTGAAGCGAATGGCAAAACAGTCGATGGAATTCTACATTGTTTGGTGATTTTTCGCCAAGTTTTCTGATGACGGATTTCTACATTATTTGGTGATTTTTCACTGTCGCCGGATAAGCACCGAATAAATTGACCGATTTCACGCCATATTTCAATATCTTAACATGCTTGTATATTTTAAGGTGTGTGTGTGTTTTAAATTTATTTAAGTATTTTTCAAAAATATGTGTCTTTTTTTATTTATTAAGACTAGGAAATATGCAATTATATTTAAGTTGTTTGTTACTTATACTGCATCAGCCATATAATGAACGGATACGAACTTGGACTAATTCTAATTCTTTAAGCTTTGATATTTATACTCATACTTTTTAATTCGTAAAATGTGAATATTTTTCGAATTTATTTTGAAGTTAAGCTAATGGTATTTTTCAATCTATCTGCCTACAACGCCCTATTAGAATTGTAGTAAATACCCAATATAAATCATATTCAATATCTGTAAACTACAGTCTCCGTTTACGCTGAGTGTGATGTAATTGCCGCGTCACTCATCACCCGAATATTAACTCGCGAAGCTTTTGAAAAAGCTCTTGTCTCTCCTTCTGAACGCATTCTTGCAATGTCTCAGTTGTTGTTATTGCTGTTGTTACTAATGGCCCTTGCCATGGAACAATTATGCTGATGTATCAGCGGATTTAAGCTGAAATAAGCGTCTCTTGTTAAAAGTAGCGCTAATTAGAGCCAAGAATTCGACTTTAGCTAATGTGTAGCTAAAGTCGAATTCTTGTGTAGCTAAAGTCGACAACATTCGCTAGCATGTGATTGTGTGTGTGTGTGTGCGTGTCTGTATGTGCGTGTGCGTGCGTGTGTGTGTGTGTGTGTCTGTATGTGCGTGTGCGTGCGTGTGTGTGCGTGCGCGATTATATTATAGGGGGAACATTCACACGCCTCACAGATAGAACACAGAAGAAAAAACATGCCCCAACCGGGACTGGAATCTGGGACTCCCAGATCACGAGGAAAACGCGCTACCTCTATACCAGATCGCCGGCGCACTGCCTCAGTCAAACCCGTAGTTAAAGTCAAGTGTTTGATTTCTTTAGTTAAATTGTAAATAAAATTATTTTCTAAAGCGTTGCAATGCTTGGAGTCATAACAAAATACACGCAACCCTAATCACGACAGTGTTCATCGGCCCTGGACATTTGCGCAATTAACCTAGCCGAAAATCCATTACCGCCGATTCTTCCAAGCGGTGCAACAAAGATAAGTCGCGTCAGGCGCACAATACGATCCTTTTGTCCACATCCCTCATCAGTGGTTTAATGAATGCAAATGACACCAGGCGATTGGCATTTTTTAAACCATTTTATGGTGTTTGGCAAAAAATTTGAATGAACACTTTCAAGTTTGGTTTCCATGACATCCGAGGCATGTATACGTAACCCCCGCCCCCTTTAGGCTCATCGCCACATCGCTCACTCTGACAGACTGACTGCCACTTGTTTCTTTTTCACAATGCCAGAGCTAATAATGCGATGAATGATAAATAATTGATTAAAAGCATAAATGATTAAAAGAACACAAAACTAATCATTTATTGATTGTTCTTCTTTCTTATGCACTAATTGCGAAAAGCTTTTTTTTTATCGTAGTATTCAAAATAATTCTTTCATTAGTAGAAACCGACAAAACCGGTTCCAAAACAACTTATAAGAAATTAATCAATTTACCATCAATTTATTTTCCATCATGTCATTTGAGATTGGTAAATAGAACGGAAAAACCATCTAATAATTCTTTGTAACTGGAATTAATGTTTGGGGGACACGCATAATTTATATTGCTATTTGCTGTATAATTAGTGGTTTCGACAGAATGAATTCAATAAAACTCGAAATTATATTTTAAATTATTTTCCATTTACATGATTTTTGCATTGAGTAAATTACTTTAAAATGATTTATCTGAAAAAATGTCAATGTTCAGAGGACACAAGAATTGAACTCGCTTTCTTCACCTTCACGCGAAAATTACTGAAATCCTCACATTTTACCGATTGAGCTACTGCCTGTCGATTTCAATTTTCACTACAAACTGCTAAAACTCTAATTAAATTTGGTTAATTTTAATAATGAATTAATATTTGAAAAAAACTGCATTAACATTGAGTGCCATCCACTACAAGTTTTAAAAAATGTATTTGAACTCGAGTGGATGAATAAAAAGTATTTTACTAACGAATGAAAAGTTGATTATAAAAAGTAATATTATATATTATATATATATATATAAATAGCACAGGAAAAATAATAAAAAATCTATCAGTAAATCTATCAGTAGGTATCAAATAATACCATTAAACTTTGTACTCGACTGCGTTTACCTCTCCCCTCCCTTCAGGAATCATGGTCAGGATTCTAGGGATTTCTGTGTGTTCCCAAGTCACTTCGTTTACTGGCCATATAGTTCTGCATTTCTACTAATAATAAGAAATTATAAATACAGTCATTACTAAAGGCAAGTTACGCTTATATCAAGTTACATGAGCCACTAATATCTCACTATTCAAGACGGTTCATCATTTTGACATTTTATTTATTTATTTATTTCAATTTTCATAACAAAATGGTAAAAAGATGCAAATTAATTTTTCAAAGAAATGCGATACAAAACAATTAAACATTTATTTTTCAGAGCAAGAAACAAGCCCTTGTATTAGGTGCATAAATTTTGCTTCAAATTACTTTTTCCCTTTCGAAGTTAATTTTTCGTATTTTCAGTAAGATCCATCAATTTTGGCAACCCTTCTCTCCTCACATAGTAAACCTTCTTGCGGAGATACGGAAGAACGCGGAGAGAAAAGGGTTGAGTGAGGAGAGACAGCAACCCGAGAGATGGATTGCAGAACGAAGGAGGAATGTTGAGAGGCGAATCCGAGGAAAAAAGGCAAGTCATTCAGGGACTGACGAACGAAGAGATAGAAGGTCAATCAGGGTCGGAGTCGAGGTCTGGAATTGACGAAATCAGGCAGTAGAAGTCAGTCTTAGTCTAAAACTGACGAAATCGAAAGATTATAGGATAGTATTGAGTGTATAGTACTGTGTCCCGTATCTACATATTAATAAAATTTGGGGACAAACTGGATGTGATCACTGTCTCTACCACTCACATAAAAGAAGCCCCACGTCTTACATTTTCTAAAATTAAAATTTCCAAATAACAGATTATATGTGTGTGTAAACAAAAAAATTTTGAAAGCTGAAGGCAATTTCGAAGACAGAAAAGAAGATACTTTGAATTTTTAACTTCATTTTTGTTTCCATCCCGGGAGGCACAAGCAACACGGCCTGTTCACAAGGTGGCACAAAACTTGACGGTAATAGAGAGAAATTCATTATCCCAGGTCTTCTATACCATGAGATTTTGATAGGGATTTCTCTACACGCGTTGACCATAGGCAAAGGAATCATAGGGTCTTTAAAAAGAATGCGCTTGGCCTCAGTCGAGTTTTACGTCTGTTCTATAAAACATTTATTTCATAGAATAAACACTTAAAAAAAATCCAACACTAGATCATATATCAAATTTCCGTTTTGTTATGACATTTGGCACTTAGCAATGATTTTCAAAATTATATTATTTAAAATTATCTACCAAAAAAAAACAATATGAAAGTTGATTTTGAAAAGCGTTTTGCATACATAATTCTACTGTATTTCTGATTTGTCAAACACATCAAGAACACATTTATCAAACATTTTAAAGAAATATTAAAAATGCAGCATTAAGCATAGTAATAATAAATGTAAAGTATTGTAAAACACTTCCGAGACCAGTGCTGAAGAATTCGTATGTATTTTTGCAACAACAAAAAATATTGTTACAAACGATTTTCAGATTGTTGAAATTAAATGATAAATAAAAAAAATCTATTGGAATTCTTTTATTTATCATGTCAGAATATGATGTTTTGGGGATGGGGCTTTTGGCGTCAGTAAAAATCAGTAGGGAAAAAAAATATCTGCAAGAGCATCTCAAAAAACCAGTTTTTAATAACACGTTGCCATTGCATTTAAAAAAAGCTCTGATTTAAAAAGTAAGTTAATGACTACAGCCAACAAAACCTAGATAAATGGCATTTTGAGCACGTGATTATATGAAATGAAATAAATAGAAAATGCGATATTTTTTTTAAAACAATAAATGCGAGACAAAGCATTTATTGATCGTTTGCAATGCTAAAGTGACTCGTTCAATGAAGAAATTAAAATGAATAAAAATATGATTTAACTAGCACGAGCACGTGGTGCTTGGCCGTTCAAGAAACGATGTTCTGACATGATACATTGAAATATGCTGAGCAGATTTCATTTTAATCTTTTTTTTCAACAACTAACTGTCGCTAATTTATAATGCATAGCTCAATTCAAATAAATGCTGTTGTTGTTACTTACCCCCCTGGTGTTGGCTTTCCTATAACAGGTCCAAAAGGCTCCGACGCGCCAAATCCCCATAGATAAGATCCAACCCATCTCTTAGCAGCCTCTACGAGACCCCAAGACAATTAAGAAGGTGAGCAGGACTAGCAGAGAGGGATGAGAAACAAGAAGAGAAAATCCTCCCCCCATTCAAAAACATCAAACATTTTAAGTGGTCACTTCTGAATCTCGCCATGGTCGATTGAAGAAGCAGCGGGCCACTGCAAGAAATTGACAAACCAGGACTTTTGGCGGCATACCAGCGATTAACCGAAGGAGTACGCCATACAAATAAAAATTGCAGTCTGTGTAAGTAGTGGATTTCAAAGAGGGTAAGATCGCCAATATTATCCACCGGAAGATCGCGGCCATTCTTGGCGAGCATAATTCAAATGAATTATAAGAATGATACACAACGCCATTCCTGTGTTCGTGATCATGGTTTTAGAATTGTCTAATTGAATGCAGAATAAATACCAGAAAGCTTCGCTACCAATTCCAACAGTAGCGAAAACCTTGAACTAGCTCCATAAGTGTGTAAACCCAAGAACAGGACACTCGTTTCGAAGTCAGAGATCGAAGAGATAGATAGTAAAAGCTCAGTTCTTGTTGACTGAAAGAACAAGTGCTTAATTACTTGAGCAGAAAGATCCGATATTTAGGCTAGTTTTATTTCTTTTCAAGTTTCCTTGAATATTACCATTTTAGACGCTTCTGAGTATAAAGATAAGTAAAAATTAATCGAGCGACCCATATTATTAATGTAAAATGCATTAATAATATTATTTTGATTATTTTATTCTCGTTTTTTTTAAAAGCCTAACGGATAGTAAGCATTAACCATTTATGGGTCGAATTTTGGTTTTAACTCCAAAAAAATTGTGGGAACGAAAAATCAGAAATTATGAACCTATATATGCAAATGAAAACCAATTTTTGTGTTTAAACAATTTTATTGCGTTAGAATCATTATGTGACTTTCAAGTCACACCGGCCTATAAAATTTGCACTTCTGTGTATAATAGCGCATATGTGAAAGTCCATAAAACAACTTGCATTTGCTCTAAGGCATGAATGCACATGCATTCATGAACATAGTTTGGTAATCACTGACAAAAGCACAAATAATTTCGATTGGATTAAATAGTTTCGCGCAGTTTTACTGCCAACAGTTTGCGCAGCAATTATTTTGCTCTTTCGGGTTGATGAGCCTAGCAATGGTCATGAATACTAGCATTGGTTGTGTTTGCAACGTCATAGAGTTAAGATTTATGCAACATCTCATGAAAAAAAGTTATAATCACTTAGTAAAATGTCGACAAATTAAAAAGTGTCCTGAAAGTTACGCGGGAAAATAGAGGGTAAGGCTAAAATTTAAAAATCATTAGAATTTTTTTTTCGAACTGAGAATTTAAAAACAAAATCAATTAGTAATTTTCTCAGTTTTCCCATTAACTAAACATGAAATTATAATGAATTTTGAAAATTCCTTGTGATAAATCAGTTATTCTTCGTCCTTTGTATGTGGACACAATATAAATCCTCAGGATACACGAAAAACATTTAATATTTAATAGAGGTAATAAGAATAAATATTCGTTTACAAACAAAGTAAAATAAAAACATGCAAATTGTAGCAAGAATATTTTTAATGAATAATATAAAATTCCAAACGATTTTTTGATTTTTTGAAACGAATTTATTTTTGACTAAAGCGTTGAAAGTTGCCAGCAAGGAAATAAAAACTTTTCAGATTACAAATAAATATGAAAACAAATTTAAGTGCGACAGTAAATAAATGATGCAATCTTCTTGGATTCAAACACCACCCTTTTCTAAAAAAAAAATTATCAATTTCTCGTGTGCAATATCGATGAAACAAAAGTAACCGAATACCGCAGGAAGTATAATGTTTAAACCAATTCGTTCCCATTTCCAAAGCATGAATGAGAAAAATTTCAGACGCATCAGCGAAATATTGCGTTCTTTCGCAACTATAATTGCGGAATTAAACTGCAGCGGATGCAGTAGCTCGAGATCTCTTGATAACTTAAATCGAATGTATTGTCATTTATTATTGGCACTTCCTGTAACTTGGATTAATAACAAATTGACTTAAAGTGATCTATAAAAAGATACTATCTTCCCTACTGGAAAAATATTTCTCTGGATTTGAAAGAAAATTTTCAGTTGTTTTCAATAAACAATTTTGAGATTTATTCCCTGGACTCACTATTAATTATTGTAATCAATTATTCTTATTTTAAACCAGCGTAGTGGTTTCCCCAAAACTTAAATCTCTAATAAATTTATGCCGCAGAACACCTTGCAAGGCACTTGGATGTAATAATGTCCAAATATTAACTATTGGCGTGAATTTAGCATTTTTACTGAATGTATCGTGTCATCCTTGGCGAATTATTTGGCGATTAATCCCTGGCATGCCGTTAATAGTATCTGAAAATCGGATGTTTGCTTTAGAACGCTTTTCTTAATGGTCAGAAACAAAGATGTAACCCAAAACTGCACTTGCAGTCACAAAATCCCACCACAAATTTGATTTATTTAAATCATTTTGTTTTTGGGTTATCACGCTAAAATGTTTCTGAAAGGCCAGACCGACAGACGGTCAATCTGTTGTCAGTTTTAACTCAAAATTTGATAGTGTCTACACAATAGATACAAAATATATGTACCAAATTTTATCCGTCTAGCTCTCTTTATTTTGTAGTTGCCGCGTTCATTTATATTCGAACAATCGGGCAGATGGACTTTGAGCATATTTTGCTCAAAATTTGATAGTAATCTGTAAATTTGTTGTAAAAACCGTATACGAAATGTCAAACGTCAAGCTCAAAATGTTTGAGTTACCTTTGCCACAGACAGATATTTTCCAAAAATTGTGTTATTTGATCTCAGAGAGGGCTAAAACGTGCAGATTCGTCAAAATATACGGTTCGAATTTTTTGAAGATTACTATACTTTCTCTATACTATGAACACAAGAAGGTAAAAATTGGTGACTCACGATTAGGCAGCCGCATAAGACCGATAAACTGCGAAGCGACTACAAGCAGGTCAGTCGAAAAATATTTTCTTGGCTGCCAAATTATAAAAGTTTGTAAAAAAAAATAATCTAAGAAATATTTTATATTTCTTAAAAATATTGGGACACTGTCATATCCCTGATAATATTATCCCAATATTAACAGTAAAATACAAAAGTCCCAATTTGAATTGCAGACCGGACTGACCAAACTAGACGTCACAATTTAATTCATAAGTAAACAGTTCGTATTGAAATCAGAAAAAAAAATTAAAGAAAAGAAAATTTTCGATCACAATTTTAAGTTATCATACGGCATAATTATTTTTAAGTCATTATTTGTCTTAATTTATGTCATTAACCAGTTTAAACTGGTTTGAAACAATCACTAGACTTCTCTATTCCTCTTCCTATATTAAGTTTCATTTTCAATTTTTTTAGCTGGGACACAAAGTTTTAGAGCTCGAAAGATTTTAAGATAAAATAACAGCTAAGATGTCATAGTTCTACGTAAACCTTTTTAAAACACATCTGCTGTCAAAGAAACATACAATAATAATATAGAAATACTCGTAAAAAATAGGACCTTTTAAAAAAGAATCTGCTTTCAAAGGAGCATACATAATAACAATGAAATATTGGTAAAAAAATATATACGATTAAAAGATATTGATGAATATTGCCATTTATGCTTTGTTCATTGCCTATGCGATTTCGAGCTTCAGTTATTCGTTGTTTTCAATTATTCAAAAACCCCTAACGAAAACAATGTTCGAAAACGAAAACAAATGTTCTCACATAAGAGTGGATAAAAGTTAAAGAATGAATTAATTAGAAAAATTAGAAAAAAAAAATTAAAAACAATAATGGATTCCCAACCTAATTTTTAAACATTTGTAAAATACGGCAAACCTACTTGGTCGGAATAAGAAAAACTTTGTTGTCCTCTAGTGGCCACATGTCTCGATTTACACGAAACAGTTGACGATGAGCGGATGAGTTCACGTAGCACTTGAACTCAAAGGCTCTTAACCTCCGGACGTTGCTGTTGGAAACATTACAACTCACAGTTGGAGTGGCATGGAGTGGCATTACAATTCAAGTACCTGACAAGTTTAAGACTCAGAAGTTACTAAATAAAAGAGCAATTAATAACAAATTGAAAGAGAAAAATGAACAAAGTGAAGAAAGTTTACATCATAAATTATTAATCAACGGTTATTTTCACACAGTAATCAGTACTATTCATATTTAAGGTTTTTTTGAAAGTAAAAAGCAAAATATGATAGTTGGAAGACGTAGTTAATAGTAATATTTTTAAAGGCATTCATAAATTGAAAAGTTTGTCGGTCAGATCATTAACTGTGTCTCGTTCTGCTGCAAATTTTGAGAGATATTTTAAGTGCTCGGAGAATCAAAAATCAAATTTGTTCCATTTTCAAAATACATATCAGAATATTAAATTGTGCCCGGATCTGTCCCTATTTTGAATTCAGTGTCTCAAATTTGCTTTTTGTCCAGTTAATAATGAATATCCTACATTAAAAAAAGGAAACAGCATGAATCAGATCCAAGTTCCAAGAAGGATGGATCCGTAAAAATTCTTTTTCTCTATATATGGAATGAAGACAAAAATGCTATATAAGTGGGCTAATTACAATGAACACAAAACAGATAAAAATACAATACCTGCTCTTTCATTATTTTCTTCATTAGGAATATACAATATCTTAATCACCAAAAAGTTCAAACATGAGATTTTGTCTGATATCCATGTTTTAAACCTGGCCCAGATCGAAAAACTCATTTTTGAAAAATGACCGCCTGTCTGTCCGTGATAAAGATAACTCAGGAAAAAGTTTTAGTTAGGCGGAGAAGATTTGGTATACTGTCTTAATACCAAATCTGTATATTTCTGTCCAATTCTGCTCCAAGGAAGTTAGTCTATCCAGCTATTAAAATATATTTTAATACGATAACTATCAGGCCCCGACTTAGCTTAGTTGGCGTCCAGGGCTCCCCTTTGCTTCACTACTTTAATAATGAAGAGCAATCATTAAAGAAGGAAAAGTAAAATAAAATTTTTATTCGATTTGGGGCCCCCACTTATGTGCGGCCCGGGGCAACTGCCCTAACAACTATAAAACGGAGAAAGTTAGATAAATAAAATTCCGATAAATAAAATTAAAATCTATAGTCTAGATATCTATCAAATTTCGAGCCAAATCCAGCAATAGACTGATTGTCTGTCGGTCTGCACTTTCAGAAACATGCAAATACGATAAATCAAAATGGCAAATATAAATATATCAAATTTGTTATGGGATCTGTGATTACAAATTTAGTACTGAGTAAAAATTTTTACATCAATCAATTGGGAAAAAACGAGAATGAAATACAAATTTGTTTTTCCGAATACTTTTTATTGCATGCCAGGAATTATTCGACAAAACATCTGTTGCTGTTGTTACTTATGGCACTTGCCTATGGACAAAACCCCTACTGATACAGCAGTATATTTAAGCCGAAAGGAGCGTCTCTTGTTTTTTAAGTATCGCCAACTAGGGCCAAGTGTACGAATTAGCTACACACTTACCAGACATTTGCTTGCACAGCCCCTTTTAACAGGGGGGCACAGTCACACATCTCAAAGATAGCACACAGAAGAACAACCATGCCCGAACCGGGACTCGAACCCGGGACTCCCAGAACACGAGGAAGACGCGCTACCTCTGTGAAAGAAAACCGGCACAAAACACCTACCAAGAATGACACAATTGATCCAGTAAAAATTTTAAATTCACGCAAAAGGTTAATTTTTGGTAACTAGTGACACCAGGGGGCACCTCGAAGATGCTTCCGGTAAAGTGGTTGGATTTCAGTACCCTGGAGGGTACTCTAATAGGTGGGGGTGGTCCCTCCCATCCAAGACGGGGCATACTTCCTACGGGAAGGGTTGTACCGTGGCCGGTGATGGCCATTAGGACTCAATCACAGTTCCTGCCAGTGTTGCTGATGCGGTAGCTCGGTTATTCAGTTTAATGGTTTAAATACTTTTGCTTTCGGGCGGGTCAGAGAATCTGCTATGACTTTGGTAACTAGTGTACGACAATGTTATCCAAGGTGTAAACCAATTGCGAGAAAGTTTTGGGAAGACCACTCTTACTAGTTATAATAATTCTCTGTTATTATGAGAACTGAAGCAGATTGAGTTATAAATTATGGTATGTATTCTTAAAACTAAATTGGTAGATGGAGTCGATAATAAAGTAGAATTGTCGAAGGAAATTTCGTCTAACTGTACACCAACAGAGTAAAGTTAACTCGAATTCGCAAAGAGCCATTTTGGCTCACCGATTTATGATCAAACTTGCAAATAATTAAGTTTTGAATTAAATCTATCAAAAAAGGGAGTATTTGTTCGTCTGTATATTCTATGTACAGATGACACACGATTTAAGACTATAGAGATATAAAATGTTAGGACTGTTCTATGAATGAAAATAGACCCTAGCAGTATTATCACAACAATTCCAGGATGGAGGGGGGGGGATATCGTCATTGATGTTGTTGTACACCATTGGACAAGGTCCTCTGGGCAGAAAGGGATAGCAAAGAAAAAAAAGACATGCTTTGTTTTAGAAAAATCTGCATCCAAAACCCAAAATGTTTTCATTCATGAAACAAACAATAGACCTCGGGCTTTCTCGATACAGAAGATTACACAGAACTCGATACTTTTTTTTACAAAATGCAAAAGAATCTTACACAAACAAAGGCAATCTTCCGAAGGGAAAGATAAAAAACATCAATTAGCAGCAACAGTGCTGTAATTCAATCGGACAAAGCAATCAGGACGTTGTTCCTAATCATGCAAATTCGATTGCAAAAACGAGAAGCAAGGGAGGACGCAACCCGGCGGCTTTCTTCTTATGCTGGAAGAAAACTAAGCAGGTAGCTAACTACCCAAGACAAGTTTCCTTGTTCATCAGGTGGTTGACAAGGTCTGAGCGAAACGGCATGGAGGAGGGAGGGAAAACAAGGCGACACGACCTTCCAGATTATGCATCCTGGAAAGGAATCCTCTGGGTGGAAAGGAAAAAGAGGGGGGAAGGTCGTAATCACCAAAGAAATTATCCAAACATTGCAGGGGATTCTTGAATTGGCAGGTGGTTAGGTAATATCGTTGAAGGAGTCGTAAGTTCTTTTTTGTAAAACGCTACTCATTTCTTTACAAAAATGTTGAGATATACGACAAATAAAATCCAATCAGCTCCTTAGAAAATAAAAATTAAGAACTAAACAAAAAAAATTTTAACAAATGTTCATTATGAGAAAGATGTGTCAAGAAATAAAATTTATCTGGTTTTTACTATTCAATACTCTAGAAGATTTATTCTATTCATGATTGATTGATTCTATTTATTCTATTCATGATTGATTGATTCTATTTATTCTATTCATGATTAATTGATTCTATTTATTCTATTCATGATTAATTGATTCTATTTATTCTATTCATGATTAATTGATTCTATTCATGATTAATTGATTCTATTTATTCTATTCATGACTGATTGATTGATTCGATCCATGACTGATTGATTGATTCGAT
>JAOUZG010009736.1:6121765-6144791 GCA_026289955.1 Argiope argentata
TGTGTGTGTGTGTGTGTGTGTGTGTGTGTGTGTGTGTGTGTGTGTGATGACTGGCGCACGTTAAATCTGTCGTGGTCACAAAGTCCTCCATGTCGAGAGTAATACCACTTGGGGGCACTGGGTCAGAGGTGATCGTTCTCTCTTCCAGGTATAAATTACGATCAGCGGATGAATGAATGAAATGCATGATTGAAGTCTGCAAAGTAAAAACGTTTGTGACGTGAGTGAACTATTAGTCTGACTTCTGCCCCCGGATACTCAGGGGTCCTATACCCTCAGAACTACTGCACATCTCCTTCCGCTGTAAAGTGGAACACGACAACAACACCAACCACTTTCCACAAAGGAATAAAAAATATATGCTACTAATAAAATAATTCGTAATAATGAAGAGTAGTAACAATTTAGATTTTATAAACATTCGATACGAACTTTAGAAAGACTTATTTACCGCTTTTATGCGATCAAATTTCAACTATCTTATCAATGAAGTTATTAACAGATCCTTCCTTGTTACGCATATTAAAAGAAAAAAAAACTTTTCCATGCCCAATTGATTAAATCTAGTTCTAAGCAATCCAACAACGCGGTAGCTTACTGAAAACGTAGTTTTCTATCAACATCCATACGCAAGAATATTGAAATTTTCATTCGAAATCATCTACGCCTTCGATAGTCTGATCAGGTTATCTAAGCAATTACCGAGACATCCTTAAGTATTATTTAGAAAAGATAAGATCATCAACTATATGAATCACCGACTTGAGTGAGTGAACAGCCACTGAATTTAGATAAGAAAGGAACGCAGTGAAGTCGCACAGTGACTACAAGGCAGTGACTGGCAAAGAAGCTATTTAAGTTCAGGAGATTATGGAAATCCTGCGTGATAGTTTGAAATCAGATATTGCTTTGTCCATTTTTCGGGAATCCCGGGGTATTGATATGTACTGTTATACCAACTTTTTTTTTCGCCGGGTGTTCAATCGAACTTAGGGTTAGGTGTGGTATCCTAGAAACTTTCTCGTATATTTTCCATAGCCACTTTTTACTCTACACAAAAATTATAAATCTGAACAAATATGATAACCATGGAAGTCCAGATTTTTATTTGCAGAGTTCCGTAAGTGATGTATTTTTTGCTTCATAGTGTAGGAAAATATAATAAAAGAACATCAAATGAGTTCGAAAAAAAACCCGAGTTACTTCAACTACAAGCATATGATCCTTCTGTGTCTAGCTCTAAGAAAAGACCTGAGACCGCAATCGACAATATTTACGCTAAAGCCAGGTTTACACTTGACCAGTTATAAGACGGGAAGTAGACTGCGCATGCGTAGAAAGGCTGAAAATTACTGTTCGGTAATAACTGTCAACTACAAACCGCTATATTATGTTTTTTTCTTACTGTGCATGCGTTTGTGGAATTTGGCGAGTTTTTTTGGCGCAAAATAATTTATCACTTCTCATACATTAATTCCGACATTTTTTTTTATCTTTCTAAAGCGAGATTGTGTTCTTTTTTTCATTTTATTTGCCACCTCTCTACAGTTCTCCAAGTTTATGTATGTTGACTTTCTTTTTATTTTACCGTGTTTCTCTGAGTAAATATCCCTTATTTTAAAAAGATACGCTATGAAAAAAAAAGCGTAAGCGTTTTGAAAGGGGTGAGAGAAGTTTCGTGTGATTCAGGCTTCCGAGTTAAGATCCACCCGATGTAGACCGTTGGATTCCTTGAGCCTGATGCACTAACAGCCTGCTAGCTTTTCTGTGTGATTTTGTTTCTCCTAAATTAAACGAGAAACAATTCATTTATAACTATTAATTGTGATTAAATATTAACAATCATATTAACCCAGATGAGAACGAGTTGTTCTTATGTATATAAGGCTGTAAATAAATTGTCTTTAAAACTATTCTCTTATTTGATCGGACAGTATCAAGTCATTACACGATATTTTTTTCTTTTCATACTTCATATAAGAGAAAGAAAAATTCAGTCATTCATCAACTTTTCAAAACCTATTAAAACATTTAAATATGCAAACTAGTATGGTAAAGTCAATCATCATCCCCTCCCCTTTATGAACAAACCTACGTCAAACTTTTGAATAATAATGAATACGATTTCATTTTTACAAGCGCTAATTTGCCGTCTTTTACTGTCATTAATTTATGGTCTACTTTACTACTTTATAAGGCTCGTTAACTTTTGACTAACTCAATTTGAAGAAGAAAAAAAAGAAAAAAATAAGAAGAAAAGAATAACAAGCTCTAATTTGCACGAGATTCGTGATGCACTCCATTGGTTTTCGAAATTTTCATTCTGGAAAGCTTCATTAACATAAATATTAAAATAAATTATAATTATGAAATTGGTCTTAAAATTTTTCACTTTCAATTAATTTATGAAATTAAATTTTATTTCCGAGTTTATTTTAAAAACCGTAATTTTACACTCTCGGTAACTTGAAATACAATTTATTTTCATTTAGCACTACTCATAAGACAATTTAATTTTAATTATAAAAGGAGGAATTGATATAGGAAAACTCACGATATTATATATATAGTGTTTTAAAAAAATATTTTTTTTTTATAAAAAGCATCAACTCTCAATTTCTGAAGACATCAACTCGGCAGTTTGCTCAATAAAATTCCTGACAAACTGCAAGCGTTATTTTAAATTCAAGAAGGTGATCAAATAAAAAAAAGCTTTTTAAAAAATTAAAAGAAACTTTTGTTAGACGGGATTTAATACTCAAAGAAACAAAAACAAAAAAGTAGTCTAGTTCAATCACTCGTTATATTTCCTCATAATTGAGGAAAGTCTGTTTACAGAACGCACAAGGATATTATTTCAACTTCTTCAATGTTTAAATTTGATTCTTTCTCTCGCTCTAAATAATGATTTTTAAAAAAAGAGGAAAAGAAGAAAGAAAACACGCAGACGATAACTACAAAATAGCGGAATTATAAACAAGAAAATGGCGAGAGACGCAAAAAGGTCGTTTCTCGCGTATTATTTCTTCTATAAATCAAGATAAGCCAACTTTATCTTCGGGGTTTCGCTGAAGGTCATGTCGCAACGCCCCACGAAGAATTCGCCGTCGTGACCACCCTACTGATGGCAAACACAGCTATCTGTCCTGGAAAGGAATGCGATTATCCGTCTCATATCCATTTGTTGTCGACGTTCTGGCACAAGAGTAGCCTCTTTCCGGTGATTGGGGCGTCTATGGTTCGGGCATGTTGTCCTGTTCTGTTTGTGATTTCTGTATGTAATGTGTTGTATAATTGTTGTTCTGTAAGCTTTGTGCGATACTTAGTGGTGCACGGAGATTTTTTAAATGTTCAATTAAAAAAACCCATGCTGTATGAGACTCCAATAGTTGGATGGCCATGGGGGAGTGTTCCTGCTCTTTATGTCCCTTTATGTTATCTAATGGTTGCAATATTTTCTGCATAAGCCTCCTCATAATACAAGATTAGGCTTCATCCTTCCCTTAAATTATTAAAAAGAATATTTTTTAATGATTTTAATTTAATGAGTACCAAAGTTTTTTTAAAAAAAAAACAAACATTATGGCAGCATGAAATAAAACAGGCTATGGCGGATCACCTAAAAACAGTTGATTTTTGAACATCGCTCGCCAAAAATTTTAAATTCAATAAATACATTTAATACGTCTTTTAGCACATGGATTTGGGTGTTCATTTGAAAACTTTGGAGGGGGTAGTTTAGTTGTATTAACGCCTCGTAGTAAAAGAAACGCTAGGGCTATTTTGGGAAGGACCTCGTTATTTTGAACCTCAATCATCTGACGAGGACGACAACTAAGCTGGCACCCCACTCTCCACACCACTTTGGCTCTGACGGATTTAACGTTCAGCAGATTCCCTTATGTTATTCGGTAGATTCGGGTCTCGAACCCTGAAACCCTACGGTTCAGGAGTCGAGACCTTACTACGAGGCCACAGAGGCCTTGGGTGAGGGGGGTGCGATCACATTGATCTGTAAGTGAATTTGAATGCATGTATAAAATTCCTGAACACAGTACTCCGAAAAGATTTGTTAAACATACGGCCTTTGTGAATCAAATGAAGTCACAAAAATTATCTTGAAAATACAGACAAACAAATCAATGTTTTGAGTGTCCCTATAGTTTGCGGGCCTCCCTTTCTTCACCTATTTGATAATTGGTAAGTAAACGGTTTAAATTTGTTCCATATGTGCAATATGTGGAACAGAAACATTTAAGTAATCTTAGGAATTTAAAATAGTCATTAAACGTGCCACCATACCACCCAAAAAATGGTATATATTAGGTAAAATAGTTATAAATAGGTACCTAGTAGTTATAGGAATCAAAGAGACAAATGATTTATTGAGAAGTTATTTAATTCTGTAATTTCATTTCATTATAAAGAATGCATAATCAAATAAATTATTCAGATTAAAAACAAATATCTTTTAAATCAATTTTAGTTCATTTTAATAAAATTTATCATCTATAAGTTTAGTTATTTTGTAATTCTAAAAAATTATGATGGCATTATATTTATAAAAAATACTCGATCCTATTGTTAAATATTATTAATTATTTATCCTATAATTAGTGTTTTTTTAAAAAAAACTCGAAATCTTTTTTACTATTTCGTTTAAAAACACTGAAAATTCACACTTAAGCATTTTTTTATACCAGATATATTGAAACCAATATTTTAGAAAATCGGAAATTAAATATCTTACCGTTTCCATTTATCAAATTTTCCCTTGAGAATCACTTAAATAAAAATTAAATTAAAACCTATAAAAAATCGTTTTGAAAGTTTGAAAGAGGATTCGGAAACTGTTTGGATTGGATATTAAACCATCGAGGGGCATAATCTAAATTCTGTCGAAAGTTTAATTCAAGTCCTGATAGAAACTTCAACTTTTTTTATCGATTATTCTTTCTGTCGCGAGGCACACATAACAAATATTTAAATGAATACAGTCAATTTCAGTTCAGAAAATCTATTTCTAATATTGAACTGGTGAAAAAAATCACATCATTAAAAGCAGAAAAATACAAGAATAACGATTAAACTACCAACTAAAATAATTTCCTTAAAAATTCGTTGCGATTTAAAGGCTTACAGAAACATGAAAATTTAAAAACATATAATAAACGAATTCAGTCTAAGAGGTCTCTATTCTTTAATAGGAAGGTGTTCTTTAAAAGGAATTTCAAAAATGTGAATGACAAACATTATTTAACTGATGCAAACAATAACGCTAAAATACTTTTAAGAATTTTATCTTCGAATCTCTCATCTAGTTTTCTGATAAAAGATTGTTTAAACATTAGTATAAGGATTACGTTAATATTTACCTTAGAATCTGTATCAAGAATAGTATTTAACTATTTTTCAAATTCACTGGTAAAATATAATGCATAAAACAAAACATAAAAACGAATTATAAAAGGCCTAAAGCAATCAAAGATAGTATGGCGATCATAACGCTAATTAATATAATATTAACTAGCTGTTAATTGACACCATTAAGTATTATTTACAAATATATAACTTGATTGTTTTTTTAAAAATAAAGAACTTGCAAACTAATTATATCAGAAATTGGATCTATCTATATACATAAATGTATTAAAGAAACAATCAGAGAATATGAAAAAATTACAGAATTATATTAACAATACAAAAAAATTTATACAAATCTTATTTATATGAAGAAATGCTTTCATATCTGATTTAAAAAATAAACAATAGGAATCATTTAAGTAAGTTAAAATCCTTATTTTTAAAAAGGTTAAAACAACATGAACGTTAATATTTACTTTTGACTTCAGATAAATTCAACGAGAAACAGGTTTGCCAATTTTTAATTTTAAGCGTCACATTCGCAACGGTTTAATGCATTTAACGATTTGTACCGCCTGATCAAAGGTTTACAGCTGCAAATCCGACTTAACAGCTTTCAAAAAACCCGCACAATTCCAGAATAATCTAAGACCTTGCAACAAAAAGAGAAATCATCTTTCGAAAACAGGTCCCCCGAGTAGAACAAAAGGGGATCTGCCACAAAGTGTGTCTTTGCAGCTTGTCTCATTCTTCGTCTGAGAAGGTGTATTTGGATTCTTCATTTTTTATGACATAGTTATTTTAAAGACATTACAGCAACTGGAAATTCCGTGTCATTTTTGAAGTTTAAAATTCCGATAAATTTTTTTAAATCATACATTGATTACAAATGGTTCTTAATGTAGTTTTTGATACACGTATTACAGTTTTAAATGTGTGTGGGGGGGGATTGACATAATGCTTATCAATTATACAAAATTTGTTTACAAACATTTTTTTTGACTCAGACAATAAATATTATAATTAAAAAAAGTTCGTCAATCAACAAATAATAGAGAAAAACTTCGATGTAAAAGAAAAAACTTGGCAAAAAATATTTTTCTGATTAAAAAATAAAATTACCTTTTCATCCAAATTTACATCACCGTTAAATATATAATCGGTTTGAATATCCATGTTA
Source organism: Argiope argentata (assembly GCA_026289955.1). Lineage (NCBI taxonomy): Eukaryota > Metazoa > Arthropoda > Arachnida > Araneae > Araneidae > Argiope > Argiope argentata. The sequence continues at coordinate 6,128,310 of JAOUZG010009736.1, forward strand.
TACAAAGACAGAAAAATCATATCATTAATAAACACAAAACTACGCGAAATTGCTTTTTATAACATGACACGCATAAATATATATATATATATTCTAAAAAAAACAAAGCAAATTTCAGTAAAAAACATGAAAATGTTGAAAGTAACATTATTAATTCAAAGACAATTCTCAAAATTAAATCGTATACATAAAAAAATGCTAATTAGACTGAAACTGCAAGAACAATAATGAAATATTTATACTAAAAAAAAAAAGACGGGGGGGGGGGAAGGGAATAAGGAATTTCAGGCTTACCTCGTGTTATGTTCATAGAATGTCATGTCCAACGCGTCAAGAACTTTTTCAAATTCTTTTTCCTCTCGTCTCTTTATTCTTCATCAAAACTTTCTAAAAATCCCTCCAAGAAATTCTCCTTAAAACCCGTTCTCGGCGGCAAAAACACTCTCAATCCTGCAGGTTCATATTATGCAACTATTTTGTATAGGTAAACAGGAGCACCATATTACATACTACACGCTCATAACGTCAACTCGAATGAGGCAAGCCGGCATCGTAAAACTTGCCTTGCCGCCTTTCATACTTCGTAACCCTGCTGAGTTTTGGGGTTACCGACATTTTTCGTCGGGATTTCGCGCCAAGAGAATATTTTGACAGATCGTTGTTTTGGCGATTGCTTGGCGAGAGGTTTGACAAGTGCGACGCGTCAGTTCTTCGGATATGGTACGTCACTCGAAAGGAATGAGAAGGGAATTTTCCCTCTATTTTTTTTTTTAGTTTCCTTGCTTATTATTGCTCACTGATTGCTAAGTTTCCTTCACTCTGTGATTAAAATATGTAGAGCAATATCCATAAAAAAACTATTTTAAAAGAATCTAAGAAATTTTTTTTGATGTAGCAAAAAAATAAATGTTTTCTTTTTATCAATAAATATCTATATAATCATATTCAGAGCCAAATATATATAAATTTATATTTTTTTAATTTTTTTTATTAAATACATATGAATTGGACGATAAAAGGGCGAAAAATATAATAATTTTCATCTTTGTATTTACAGCTGTCGTTGTTACTTAAGGCATTTGCTATGGACAAGCCCCGTTAATACATTAGCAGATTTTAAGCCGGTGATATACGTCTCTAGTTTTACAAGTAACGTTATATGGGGCCAAAAGTACGACTGAGCTACACACACGCCACAACGCGTTTTTAGGGGGGTGGACTTCATTCATGTATATTCATTCACTCATCTCAGATCGTAATTTAAACCTGGAACAGAGAAAGATCACCTTTGACCCAGTACCCCCAGTGGAATTACTTTGCGACCACGAACAGATTTAACGAGCGCCAGCCGCCACAAACTGGGGGAATCTTTTGGCCGATGAGTTTCAAACTTGTAACATAAGGAGTATGATTCCAACGTTCTACCAACCAGGCTATCCCGGCCCCCTGTAACAGTCATTTTCATTATATCTTCCACTTCATGCCCATTACACTGTTTAAATAACCAGGTGGTTATAGTTGCAGGGGCATGAAGCGGTGCTGTGTATTTACAGATAATCGCCTAAAGGTGTCCACTTGATTTGTCGAAATGTGTGAACGCTGAAAATATCACCTATATATTGGATTCATCATCAACATATTTTTAAATTTCAAAAGACAATTTTTTTTTTATCTAGAACATACATTGTAATACAGTTGTTTAATTTTCTATGTCGTACATTTGTTTAAATCATTCGTTATTTAAACATCCAATTATGTTGTTTTTTATACACTTGAGATAGACAAGTCCGCTAAGTCAACGATTTAAGCCGAGTTTGTGCAGTAGCTACTGAAGGTATAGGCCCCTGGGCATCCGAGGTCAAAAGTCTAACTCATATGGCGATGGCACTCGCACAATCGCTTGCACAACCCCTTTTTAAAGGGGGGGGGCTCTTTCACACACCTCACAGATAGAACGCAGAGGGAAGAATACCCATGCCCGAACGGGGGCTCGAATCCGAGACGCCCAGACAACAGGGAAGACGTATTACCTCTAGGCCAGGATGCTGGCTATATCCAATTATGTAACTTTAAAGACCAGTAGTATTTAGAAGCAAATCTCCACACAAAAATTCTTCACCTTATTTAGTTCTGAAGTAAAATCTTTAAATGTAAGAATAACAAAATTTCATCTATTATACTGAAACCTATTTAATATGGGAATTAAAAAAAAGATCATTATATCTTGGTCATCAACAATGCTAAGAAGGAAATTTTATTGATGTAATGAAAAAGATGTCAATTTCATTTAACAATGAAATGTATTAATGTCAGCGAAATATATTGCTGAATTATACTACTGCTAAAATCGCTGCAATTCCTTTAAAAAAATTTTTTTTGTTAATCAGAAAGCCCTCAGAATTTTTGTATTCATAAGCCTAATCGTAACCTTCTAGAATCTACCCCTCATAATTCTCAAAAATCGCGACATTTATGTTTTCTAGCATTATTTCTTAATCCTTATTCACAATTCAGATTAAAAATCAAAAAATTTTCTTACTCGCTTTGAGCTGTCTTCTTTTTCCCATTTCGGAATTTTCTGTGCAATATTTACTACAGCACTTCGATAATTTAATGTAAAAACTTATTTAGGATCCGAGATATTTTCCTTCGAATCTAAATAGCGAAATAAACTGTGCGACTGACTCTCTTAATTACGACTGCAGAGAAATCCTTCACACATGGCGTTAATATATACACACACACTTATATCAATAAATAAATAAACAAAACAAAAAAGAGTTTTAATAATTTTTGGAAAAACATTAAGCATATTTCTTCATTTGAAAAACAAACATATTTAATGAAGAACACGCGTTTTGTTTGTTCTGATTTTGATATTAATTTTGAAATAAGTCATAATTATTTGAATTGGATACCTTGACTTTGGATTTTGCCTTAATATTTCAATTTTTCACTTTTAATTAAATATTTTCATACTGAATATTGCGTATGAGTCTAGAGCTGTGGTATGCTTTACAAATTAGCGTTATTTCCACTTTTTTTTCCCTTGCAATTTTCCGAGAACTGCTGAAGAACTTTCCTTCAGGTTTTTCTGGATTGTCTCAACTAATGTTTGTTCACATCAGACGTATTTTGTATTTTGCTTTTAAAAACTGCTATTAGAATTTTGATATAAAATGAGCGTCAGCGTTTCATACAACATGATGTGACACAATATACACTTGTATTACGTCACAATGAAGTGAATCGAATTTATATAATGAAGTGAAAAAGAAAGACATAATTTTTTACTCTCCCTTATATTCTACATAGAAGAGAAAATATTCTAATCGTCAGAGAGTTCGACATGAAAGTTTTCTGTTTCAAACTATAATCAGTTCGAAAATCATATTTTTCGAATTATGTCTGTCTGTGAATACGATAACTCAAAAACGCTTTTAACAGGATGGATGAAATTTGGTATGTAGTCTTTACACCCAATTTGTAGAATTTTATTTTGTCAAATTATGACAAATGGCGATTATAAAATTTTCTTTGGGGATCATTCGTTTAGATATAAGAAAGTAAGCAAAATATAATCCTAAATAGGAACATTGTTTTTTGTAACGTAATATTGACCTTAATAATAAACTAGTTGATGCTACAACTATACAAATCCTTATAGATCTCCTTAAAATCGAAAAACACATATTTTTAAAATGTTCGTCTGTCTCTGATAAAGATAACACAAAAGCGCTTTGTACTAGACGGTTGAAATTTGGAGTACAATTTTTATTCTAAGTTTTAAGAGATATGATAAATTTTTGGCAAAATCCGCTCAAAAGTCCGTCTGTTTCACAGTTCGAATATAATTTAACACGACGATTACAAAATGAACACAGAATTAACATCTATAATCTAGACGCCACTCAAATTTTGAGAAAAACCTTAAGAGGGATTAAGGGGTTGACCCGTCAATCTGTACTTTCAGAAACATGTAAGCGTGATAACCTAAGATATTGTTACAAGCGGGCGAACGCCGCGGAAGTTCACCGAAGGAGAAAGCGTTGGCGATGATTGTCGAGGAGCTTCGCGCCAGTCGAGTTGATTTGGCGAGGGGAATTCTCTGGTAGCCTCCAGATCTTTCATGATGCATCGCTTTGCTCCTGGACACACGTTTGCTCAGCTATATAAGGGACGGGATTGATGCCTATACCATCACCAGCCAATCAGAGCTAAGGCTCTGAGTTAACTCAGACCCATATTTCATGCACCAGACTTCGTCGCAGAGTATCAAGCAACACATGTCCTGCCACGCCGCTAACGAATTATCAAGACCGGAGATAGGCTCCTGCGGAGCTAGGTGCCCCGTTAACCCTACTCTTAGTTTCAGCAGTTTTACTCTCGAAAGAGTTGCGACCCGTTGTAGCGAGTGGATTACTTTTCTCGCTTGTTGTTAGTGAGCGGTGTTTGTGTTAGCTGTTAACGTTGTGTTATTGAGCTCGCCGTGATTTACTGTTTGCTGTGCTATACGATAGCTGTTTTGGAGTCTGTTTTTATTGTGCGTAAGACTTGCATTTACGCTGTTAGCGACTGTTGACTGCTGTATTGTTTTTATCTGAAGTTTTACTTTATCAAGTCATCCTGTAAATAGCTGTAAATAAATTTGTTTGTGTTGTCCTTAACTAAAGTCCATTCAATCCGAACGCGCTAGGCTAAAAACGTACCAGTATAGTTAAAATACACTTTGATCTAGACAGATGAAATTTGATCGAACCGCTCAGAGGCAATCCACCTGTTCCCACTTCTCGAATATAATTTAACACAGAGATTAAAAAACGAAGAAAATTAGATATTCGATACACTGAATCAATGTTTATAGTCTAAACATCTGCCAAATTTTGAGCCAAATCAACAAGGGATTGACCGCCTGTCAGTCTGCACTTTCAGAAATATTTAATTCTGACAATTCAAAGACACAATGACTCAAATATATCAAATTTAGTATAAGATTTTGTGATTACAATTTTAGTTCTGTGTCAAATTTTTGTTTCAATTGGTTTGGAAAAACGTGCTTTAAAATCAAATTTTATTTTTGAGTACTGTTAAGCATATGTCAAGGAATAATCGCCAAGTAACTCACCTAGGTTGGCACGATTGATTCATTAAAAAGGCTGTATTCATGTCAAAGATTCCCATATCGTGATTATTTTGCTCTAATATCATGCAAGGCGTTCTCTGGGATATCTTTATTAGAGAGTATGCGAGAACGTTTTGGGGAGACCACTTCAGCTAGTTCTTTTATTCCGAAGAGACATTCTGTTCATGAGGAAATGCAGTGATTTTGGGTAACAATTATTGTTTCTGGAAAAAAAATTCAGTTTTTAAAAGAACCCTTTAATTTTCAATCCTTTAACAAAAGGTTGAATATTGCAAATTTTTGAACTAAATGGAATTGTTTGCACTATCAGATAAAAAATAATAATAATTCAAATGCAGATAACAGTTTTAAAGAAAATATAAAATTCCATGTGTCGAAGCTCATTCCCACTATTTTAGATATTTCAAGATAAAGATTACCAAATGATATTGAACTTGAAAATCTAAAATTAGTTATTGTTCGGCACCGTTTTTCAAAATTCTGAAGTATAATAAGATTAAAATTGGTATCTTTGACAATATAATATAATGAGTGTGGTTTGTATATTTTCAAGAAACCGTCCTGTCAATGAACCATTTCTTATTGTTAAATAGGATATTTAAAAGAAAAAAATGGAAGAAAACATTTGAAATTTTAAAAAACAAGAAGCACCACCTATAAAAGGATATTCCAAAACGGACTTACTCTGTGATGTGTTCAATGAAAATGATTCTGAGTATGAATCTTAAATCTGAACCAACAAACTTCTTTCTTCTAAAATCTAAAAGATATGAGCTGGAAAAGTAAGAATAGGAATTTTATATCCATTATGAAACATCTGTTAAAAATCTGTTATCCATCCATATAGGATTACAAGTATTAATTATTTCTATCCGATAAGATTGGTTTTTATCAGAAAGGCAACCATAAATGTACCTCGTATTAATGAATCCAATATCGCAGCGAATGCGAGCATTTTTTTAAAAGATGAAACGCTAAGGATACTCTTTTTTCCACATGCAAAAATTGTTCCTGGAAAGCCATATTTGGATGCGATTCTAATTTTTTTCTGAGAGAAATCTATTGAAATTTTAGTTTTGAGGCTTTTCAATTCAGGACTCAGTTATCGAATGGGTATCTGCTTAGGAAGCCTGTGTCTTTGGGAGGCATCAAGAAAAAATTTTCTAGCCTAAGGATATTTTTGTTTATTTTAATTCACAAGAACGTTGCATTCGAACTGATTCTAATTAAAATCTGTATTTTTTAACAATTCAGAATATTTCTTTCTTAGGAATTATTTGATTTTTCCAAATTAGAGTGTTTGCAAATCAGTGAGGTCTTATTTGTTTTCAACTAGTTGACATATTCAACTATTTCTTTCTGTTGTGAAATAAAGAAATAGGAAATAGCTTCTACTGCTATCATAAAAGGAAAATTGAAAAATTGATACACTAAATTAGAAGCACTTACATTTACCAACATTAGCATTTACCATTATATTCCTTTTTAACGAAGTGCCTTAAATCCCCTCGATCTTATGCCGAAATATTGACACTGTTTTGATGAGATTTTTTTTCTTATCTAACCATATTTTCTTTCTATCCATATTTATTAATATACTGCCTTATGTATTCAGGTGCTACTCGGAATTAAAATACTTCCACGTCTAATATTTTTAATGTAAAAACCACTGCTTTATAAAATATTATAATTCAGATAATCCTATCAGAGACAGTAAATTTATTATTCAAAATGTGGCTATTGAGAATCAGATGGTTAAAAATACCCGATGAAATTCCTTATTTCAAAATTTTCTGCTTCTACTTGATTATTTATTATTGGAAAATATAATAATGAAAATGGTATAAATTCAAGAAGTGCATAGCATTAACATAATTTATAAAAAGGAATGCTGTTATTTCTGTCATTTCGAAAAGGCTCTATACCTTTTTGCATGATAAAAATACAATCTCCACCATATTGAAGATCTTAGTAGCCACTGAACATTCTGTAATTTTTTGATATTTTTTATTCTTTTTAAAATCGTTTGTTGATGTGATTGAATCCAAAAAATAATATGCCCCAGCAAATCATCTACTTATTGTAAAAACTCATATTATAAAAAAAGGCTATAAAAATTTATGTTTTAGCAGCACGTATTTATAGTCAACTTTTTTTTTCTGCTAGTGAGTGATACTATAATATTGTTTCAATAACATATCTTACAGTAACTTGAAATATTGCCTTTGCAGCTTAAAATATTGGCAAGGGCAGGATTTGGGCAACCTTTCCCTTAAATGCAAGATAAACAGTTTAAAAAATGAAATCTGCTATTTCAAATTTCATGTTATCATGCGAGAATATCATTATTTTTAAGCCATTGTTTGTCTTAGCTAATTTAAGTCATTAACCAATTTAAACCGGTTTAACAATCATGGGACTATCAGAATACACATGCGTCGATATATCGAGAATCGGGTGCATGGTGGACATTTGTGCCAAGTTGTAACTTTTTGTTGGTGATAAGTCGCCAAATGGGACAATCATTTTTAACATTTCCTAATAATCCTAAAAGTGGAAAATTGATGCCTCAAAAGCGATAAATAGCCAATTTTCTGCCCATTCATTTTGCGGCTTCAAAAACTTCAAACCAATGCAACATAAGGATCTCACATAATAAAAACTTTTAACAAAAAAATGTAATAGCTTTTTGATTGACTTAAACATTTGAATTACAAATTAAATTTATCTTTCTAAATGATTTTTTTGTCGATAAATCAACAAATGTGACAACCTTCTGCATTATTTTTTTAATAACCCTAAAAGCAAAAAAATTGATCTGCAAAAGTAATAAATGGCCAATTTTTTGACTACGGCTTTTTAGGCTTCAAAAACCTCAAACGAAAACAACATTATCTTGTCATATGATTTAAAAAATGAACTTCTAAATGTCTTCTTATAGCAAATAAATCTTTGGGAAAATAAGGGACGAGGAGTTTACAAATGAAAAAAGAATTATTGTGAAATGGAACAACTACAAGTACTGAGCAGGCTTAAGAACACTAAACGACCTACAAACGAGAATTATTTCCAGTTTGTAAAATTTGGTATTAAATTTAACTCGATGATCTACTACCAACAGGCGGAATCAACTCGATCTTGGCGACAGGGCTCTTTATTCTAATCCAAGCACGTAGTTTCCCATTGTGCATTAATTAGGCGCCATTAGAGCCAGCTTGTAGAACCGCCAAAGGACAAAACAAAATGTTTGCTGAAACGAAACCATGCTGTATTACAGCTGACATTGATAACCATGATTGATTCTCTGGACGGGAAGGGGAGATCTTCAATAGATTCCCCGCCCTTTTGGGTAGAATCACCATCTTGGGTAATGGAATAGAATGGAAACATGATTGATTACTAGAGACACGCACTATTGCTGTCCGGGTTTAGCAGATACATACAAAGTGAGCAGTGGAAATGGTGTGACTCCCTTCCTTCAGAATTCTGCATAAATCGAATTTTAGTCACACAAATCAGCAAAATTTGTGAAAGTAAACAACCATTATATAATACTACCAAACTTCTGCTTCTTTCAAAGAATCGTTGTTTAAACAAATTGAAATTTAAAGCATGAGAAAAACTCGCAAGAGTAACAGGGCTATGGAAATTTGATAGAATTGGAGATGGCAGCATATGAATGAGGTAACATAGAATTTTCTTCACCACATCGACAACATGTAATGCTTTAAAACATAAAAATGCAATCTACTAAATCAGCTGAAGTGGTCTCCTTAAAAATTTCTCGCATATCCTCTAATAAAGTTACTACCCCTGAAAACACCTTGCATACCATTGGCGTAAGATAATTACGAAATATAAATCTTTGACATGAATACATTTTTACCGAATCAATCGGGCCAAACTTGGTGAATAACTTGGAGATTAATCCCTCGCATGCGGTTAACAGTATTTTTTTTAACACTTATAAATCTCCGTACACCACTAAGCATCACACGAGACTTACAGAAGTAGACAATACTTTTCATAAAGACATCACATACGGAACAACTACTCACGCCTCACATTCGCTTGCACAGCCCCTTTTTGCAGGGGGGAGGACATTCAAACATATCACAGATAGAACAGATAAAGAACAACCATGCCAGAACCGGGAAGCCCAGATCATAGGGAAGAAGAGCTACCCCTGTGCTAGAATGTCGGCTTTAATAGTATTTAAAAATCGAATTTGGTTTTAGGTGCATTTTGCAAACTGATTGAAACAAAAATTTGACACAGAACTAAAATGGTATGGTATTTGGTATGGGCATGGTAATGGCATTTGGTATAGGATTTTGTGATTACAAAATCCCATACCAAATGTTATATATTTAAACCATCGCATCTGCCGTGTGATGGAATAGGGGTAACGCATCTTCCCCTGATCTAGGCTTTCCGAGTTCGGGCATGGTTGTTCTGTGCTCTATCAGTAAGAAGTGTGAATGTGCCCACCTGTAAAAAGGGGCTGTGCAAGCGAATGTGATAAGTGAGTAATTAATTCATACTCTTTTCTTTAGTTGGTGCTACTTCAAGACAAGAGACGCTCATTTCGGCTTAAAAATCGCTTATGCCTCGGCGAAGCTTGTCCATAGCAAGTGCCGTTAGAAACAACAACAGACATTCCATCTTTGAGTTGTCAGTTTTACATATTTCTAAAAGTACAGATTGGCAGACGGCCAATCTTTGTTGGAGTTGGCTCAAAATTTAAGAGGAGTCTATGCAATAAATGTTAATTCTAATTATTGAATTTTATCGATACTTCCTTTGTTTTGTAATCATTGTATTTATATTTGAACAGACGAACAAACAAACTCCCTTTGTGTGGGTTTTGCTCAAAGTTGGATGGAAATCTACAGATGTGATATAAAGACCGTTCACTAAATTTCATCGGTCTGTATCAAAGCGTTTTTTAATTATCTTTGTCACAGACAGACATTTTCCAAAAATGTATTTTTAGAACTCAGGAAGGTCTGAAGCTCGGAAATTCGTCACAATCTCGAATTCAAATTTTTTGACGATTACATAGTTTTTATGTATATTCGGAAAAGTAAGAAAGCTCTAAATATCGTTTCTCGCAAGCTCTCTCTTTTTTTTGAAAAATATTTTACTTACAATATCAATCTTATTTTTAAATTCAGATCATTATGGGATCTTATTTAACTTAAAATCAATGTACATAAGTTATTAAACGTCATTATTTAGCGTTTTAGATTATTTAAATTATCTTATAGTTTGCATTGTTGAAATTCGTTACGTAATTTTACACGGTGTCTGAATTTTCAATTGCGAGTAGCGAAAAATCGTAAGATTTTGAAATCGTTAATTTTATTCTTCCTGTGATTGAATTGCAATCCTTTCGGATATTTAATTTTGTTTATTAAGAAGAAAAAGAAAATGAGGATTTTCCGTCGTTGAGCAAACTAAGTTTATAGAAATGCAAATGTAATTACGTTATTAAGACAGAAAGTGATATAATTATGTCGAACAATAAAGATATTGAAGACAAATTTTGTGCTTCTTTCAATTAGATTCCGAAAGATGAGAAATCTCAGTTGATAACTCTTTACTTTTTTTATATCACTTTTTACGATTAGTAAACTGGAAAATAAATAAGAAAATGGAACATTAGCTAAAATAAATTTGGAAAAGTAAAGTTAAAATAATTATTTGAAAGAATTTAATGAAATGTTATAAATTCATTTAGTTTTCTAATTTTGCTCACAAATATGTATATATGCACGTTGCTCAGAAATAGTTCTTATTACTTATTGAGGATTGGCAACAGTCAAATGAAAACAACGATTGTATAGAAGTTTCAGACTTTTTCATGGAACACTTTTACAAATGAACTTAATTCAATGCCTCACTTAGGATGGTGATGGTTTGTGATGTTGGGTGTTGTATTTAATGCGTCTAATGACTTTTTCTGCTGCTAGAGGGCACCACAACAGTTGTAGAAAGTTGTTTATTCAAAGTTGCAGGTCACCATTGGTGGAATGGTGTGTTTATGACCGATAAGACCGAATTCGCAACGTGAGGGTTTGTAGCCGAGTAACATTGCCACTAGACAAAAGTAATTACTTGTGTCCAGAGGATGTTATCTGGTCTATGAAGCTTTCACCGCAAGTCATAGTGATATTACAATAATGATGTTACCAAATGATAACACTAAATAAATATTAATATTAGCCTGTTTATTGAAATACTATTTTACTATGATCAAAAAGCATCTGGAATGATTCATTTAAAATCAGGGCTGACTGAGATTTAGAGGGTGCGGGGCCCAACTGGAAAACAGTTTTCGATAGTCCCTACTTACCAGTCAACTTTTACACAGCATATGAAGCAAATTTAACCAGTTTATTAGCGATAAAATAAATAGAAATTTTTTAAATGGTTTTATCATGCTAGAACAGGATGTTGTTTTTGGAATGTGGCATTCGGCGTCAACGGAAATCCTTAGGCAAAAAATAAAAATTTTATTATCTGCACGAGCTTTAATACTTTAAGCTTTAATACAAATCAGCTTTTAATAACGTGTTGCCATTGCATTTACAAAAGCTTGGATTTTTTTTAAAAAGTAAATTATTACACCAAATAAAACCGAGAAAATGTCATTTTGAGCACGTGATTATATGAAATGAAATGAAAAGGAAATGTGATATTCTTTTAAACAACAAATGCGAGACAAAGTTTTTTTCATCGTTTGCAATACTAAAGTGACTCATTCAATGAAACAATTAAAATAAATAAAAATATATATAATTTAGCTTGCACGAGCAGGTGGTGCTTGGCCATTCAAGAAATTATTATCTGACATGATACATTGAAATATGCATAGCAGATTTCATTTTAATCTTTTTTTTAGTCATTAATTATTCTTGCATTCATCATAGAATCTTAAAATGAAACATTTTTTGTAAAAAAAAAGAGAAATTTTATTTCTTAAACAAAGATTTAAGATTTCTTAAACAAATATTTTGTAACAAATAATTAACCTCTTCGGTGGGAGGCTTGGCAGAGATGACCATTTAGATGTTTTATGACTTCTGAGACCCACCGGCAAAGCGGAAAAAAATATTGTTCTTTTTATGCATAGAATGACAATTTTTGCAAAAAATAACTAAACAATGCTTCTTTTTTTTTGCACCTTTGTAAAATAAATGGTTATAAAGGTTGGTGGATGGGTCGAGGTGACTGATAGATTAACGAACGAATTTAAAAACGAAAAAAAAAAAAAATCCTAAATTTAAATATCTAGAAATAGGTTCAGCACTTTATTTGAATAAGTTCGAATATATTCTTGCTAGTACTCTGGTGCAGAGTCCTACAGATGCAGTACATTAAAAAAAAGCCACTCACCCTATTCCCACAGAACAAAGCTGTATAAACAGAGAATATGATTGGCTGTTAAATTCATTAATTATCCTCCTTTTGATGTCGGCTGCCTTATTAGAAAAAAGCTGTCCACTTATCTTAAAGTCTGCTCTGTTTAAAATATTTCTATAGCTGCTAATGCCTGAAAACTTCTATCACACATTTTTACGACTTTCATAAATATCTGGCAACATTAAAGAATTTATTCCATTTGATCGTCTGAAAAACTTATCAAAAGATAATAAAATTTTCATTTTATCGTCTTTCATTTTGGGTAAAATAACTGCAAACAAGACCAATCCGCAAGTTTCTCTTCAAGCAGTAAAGAGCTTCAACATCTACTAATTTCTTTTACCGCATTCTGCTGAGAATTTTCTTCTCAGCAGGTTATTAATTATTATTAACTCTCTCTTGTTAATGATAAAACGTTTTTTCTGTCTACAAGCGGAAACTTGGGTTAACAGCCATTGATTCTATATATTCCATTATCTTACTTCCTTCAAGTTCAAGTGCATTCATTTTTAATGAGATAATATAAAATCATGTTTTTTTTTTTGTTTTTTTTTGAAATGGTGAAAATTATTTATTGAGCAAGGAATATGATAATTTTAATCACATATATCTGGAATTTTTTTCTTTTTTTTTAATGATCAACCTATACTTTAGTTTCTCTAGATTCTACTAACATTGAAAACTTGAGGCTAGTTTCAGTTTTTACAACTTTAAACAATATCTTTAAAAACTGAATACTCTATAAAAGCCAACATAGAAAAACACAAACCCACAAAACAAATTACTACTTATTGAAAGTCTGTGGTGAACATAAAAAAGTTTGAAATAAGGAATAAAATATTGTTTTTAAAAAGTGCATATTCTTTGTGGCACAATGAAAGGGAAAGACAAATCTGATAGGCATTGCACGTGAAAGTGTTTGTTTTACGAAAGAGAGGCATCTGCTCGAATGAAATGAGCAGCTGTTTCCTCTCATATTTGTCTGTTCATGGTTATATTTAGTGCCTCAAAAAGCAACAACAAGTGATTCCTGAGGAACACGACAAAAGGCGATGGATTTCATTCGGAAGAATTTCTCCAAACTGGTCTTTAATTTATAAATGTAGCAAATATCATGTCCACTCTAAACATTGAAAGTAAAAAAAAAGGGTTAAAAGTATGCTACTTTTTTATAATTTTATAAAACTCTTAGTACGAGAATAAAAACTATAAATGCTATTAGAATTATTTAAGGAACGTTCAAGAAAACATACTTAATAAATTTATAATATCAAATTTTAATTAATGAAGTTACTAATCACATTTAATTATTTTTGTATTAATAGAACAGAAATGTTTTCTATAATAAAAATTGTTGAAATTTCAGTTGCAAATAAAACTGATTTTTTTTAAAATTGATCATCAAATAACGAATTTAAATTTTAAAATACATGAAAAGAATGAGTTGCTTTTATTATAAACTAGTCGCCTTTGGCGACCAGTCGGTCCGCCAATATTAATGCCGACTAAAGGATTAAATCATTTTTTATATAACTTGGTCTCAAAATAAGTTTTTCAGCAAAATATTTTTAAGTTTTAAATAAATTTAAGTTAAGTTTAAATATTTTAAGTTCAAATAGCTGACCTACTTTTACCAGTATAGCTTTAATATTACGTTACTTCGTTGAAAGAAGATGCTTTTTTTATTTCGCATGATTCATTGAAATGCGGAGATAAATTACAATCAGGAAGGCGAATTCTTTGATTTGCACAAAACATCTTCTTCATATAAGTAAAAGTAACAATACAAAACATGTCTTATTGTTTTAAAATTTTTTAAAAAAAGAATGCAAAAATATTTTACTATTACTGATTATCAATTGCTTTTTTTCGTCGTTTCTTTGAAATGACGTCATTTTCAAAGATTTCTTGCTTTTAAATAATTAATCTCGCTCTCAGAAGATTATCGTTTGGTGTTTTTCTAAAAATTCTTTTTCAGTTTTATTTGTCGCACTTTTGTAATATATATTTACTTTGTATTTTTATTTACATTAATTCTTTAATGGAATTGTTAATTTTGATATAGCAAACGATCAAGAAAAATTTTCTCTAGCATTTACGGTTTAAAAAAATATCACATTTCCTATTTGTTTCATTTCATATAATCACGTGATGAAAATTGTATTTTTCTATATTATTTTTGGTAGTAATTAACTTTTTTTAAATTCAGAACTTCTGAAAATGTGAATGGCAACATTTTATTATAAGCTGATTTTTTTTGGAGATCCACGAGAAGATAAAATTTTATTTTTATTTACTTTTTTTTGCTAAATAAATTGTTGAAAAAAATGATTAAATTAAATGTTTAAAAATTCATTAAAAATAGAGTTTTAATTCGTAGGTCAAAACATTAGTATCACTGAAAAGCTAAATTTTTGAGCTTTGACTTGATGCAAAAATCAATTTTGTGCTGTAATATGTTCGGAAGTTATAGCGAAAAAACGTCATAATTTGGCTTATTTTTTAATTAATTAAAATTTTAATTAAAAATTCAAAAAAGGGCTCCGAGGTGCACATTCCCGGTACTCAAGATATACATATACCAAATTTGGTAACTGTAGGTCGAATGGTCTGGCCTGTACATCGCCAACAGACACACACACATCGTGCTTTATTATAAGAAAAGATAAATATAAAAATATTTATTTATTTAAAAAAATAGATTTTTAATAACAAATAGTGTGTAATGATGCGATAATGTTCAAATTCATGATTATTAAGGACATAAAAGAATGAAGAATACAGAAATACACTTAGAACAAAGAATTCTACCTAAAATTATTTTAGTGTCATCATTATTTGGGACGATAAGTTCGTCGATTGTTATAAATTTATCTTCTTTTGAAATAATAAAAATAAAAATTGCTGAATATAATTTAAAAATCGAAAAAAATTATTATAAAAGGCTTTTTTGACCAAAAAGGAAGAGAAAATAGTATAACATATATACGATGCTTGTTAAAAATATAATTCTTTATTTCATATAAATGTAATAAAAAATTTATACATGAGCACTGAAATTTGAAAGAAGAAAAGAAAAAGAAATGCTAAAAAGCTGTGTTTTTTTATAATTTGAACTCTTCCATTAATTTACATTTTTAAAAGATAATATAAAAAAATTTGGCTTTTCATATATATATATAATTATAGAGTAATGACAGAATTGATGGAATGACCCCTGTTTTTGAACCTAAAATTGAAAATAAAATTATTGATGATACAATGTAGTAACTTCCTCAATGGAATTTCCATAGATTTATAACCCAGGAGCAAATCGACAAAAAATAAACTCAATATAATTCTTTGATTTAGCATTGAACTTCTGAAGATAAGCAAAATTAGTTTCAAGGACAGCTAATCATAGCAGCTATCCTTGAAAAAGCTATAATCTAAATAGCTATAATCATTTTTTTAAAAATGGAGAAACCTTTGAATAAAATTATAAATAATCAAAAGATGATTTACTTGTGACACGACGCTTATTACTTAGAAATGAAACACACACACACACATATATATATAGTCAACTCTTAGGTCAACAAAGAAATTTTAATTTTAGTTACTTTTTTTTAAATTATATTATTATCAATATAATCGAAAAATGATTGATTTTCGCAAGAATTAAACTCACATTCTTCACCTTTACGGGAAAAGTATTAAAATTTTTGCTTTTTATCTATTGACTATTGCCTGCTAATATCAGTTTTCATTACAAATTGCTAAAACTATTTAAAGTATTCAAAATTAATTAAATTTAATTAATGAATTAATATTTGGAAAAAAAAACTGTATTAAGTGTTATCCACTACAAGTTTAAAAAAGTGTATTTGAACTTGAGTGCACGAATAAAAAGTATTTCATTAACGATTGAA
>JAOUZG010009736.1:6144891-6160521 GCA_026289955.1 Argiope argentata
ATCGAATATAATTTTTGTGGCGTCATCTGTTGATACGAAACCGAGCTGTTGCCATATAAAATATTATAAACTTCCTTAATTTTGTTTTCAATGAATTAATATTTGAAATAACTGTATTAACATCAAGTGCCATCTACTGCAAGTTAAAAAAAATGTATTTGAACTAAAGTAGAAGAATAAAATGTAGATTATTAACGATTGAAAATTTGAACAAGACATGGAAGAGTATGAACTAATAGCAGGAATTACAACCAACCAACTGCTTAAATTCAGTAACCAATGGAGATGCGCAGCTTGTGTAGATCTGCACTCTGTTAACATGTATCTCTCTCAGTCCATGTCATTCTAGCAACAGCAATGGAGACTCTCACATCACCAAGCCAGGAGGTAGCTCGGCAACGGGCAGGAACTGCGTTAACCTTCTTCTATGGTAATAGCAGGAATTGAGTTAGGAAAATTTTGCAAAAGTTTGAATTAATGTTTCATTTAGTAGTGAAAATTGATGTGTGTTCTACAGATTGAATATTAGATTTCAACAAATGAGAGTAGTTTCTCTGAATCTTTCTTGCATATTCTATTTCCCTCCTCGGTATAAAAATTGTGGACTTTGAACAATGACCATGTACATAATAAATTCTCAATTTTTCGCGTATTATTGTTTTGTACTTTAAAGTGTAATGAATGAAACTGATTACTTCTTTCTTTCAATTAATTAAAACCAAAAGTAGACACAGAATTATAGAAACACAATTATAGATTAAAAAAATATCCTACTCCAATTTTTATTAGTTTAAGGCGTTGCGTTTTTCAGTTTTCACGTTTACATGGATACGAATGCACAGGCCATGAAAGAGATAGTCATTCCTTTTGAGAACTGGGTTAAATGAAAGATGCAAAATTTGTACATCGAATTTTATCTGTCTAGACCACTACATTTTCTAGTTATCGAATCTACTTTCTGTCATTCAGACATATCCTCTTCCTATGAATAAATTTCGTTCAAAATTCAAGAGAAATTTGCAAATTTGTTGCTAATACCACAAAAACAAATTTCATCTCTCTAGATCAATGCGTTTTTGATTTAGTGCCTACACAAACGGTGAAATAAGTAGGAAATGATATTTTTTTAAACAATAAAGGCGAGACAAAAAATTTTGGATCGTTTGCAGTACTAAAGTGACTCAATCAACTAAACAATGAAGATGAATAAAAATTATTATTTAACTTGCACGAGCACGTGGTCGTTCAAGAAATGATGTTCTGACATGATACATTGAAATACGAATAGAATATTTCATTTTAATCTCCTTTTTTTTTTAATCAAGCGCAATATTGTCGTGTGAAGGATTGTTTTGAATAGACCCAAAATGCTGCTTATCTGTATAAACTATAATACATTTGCGATACTTGTTGCTTAAGATAATTTTTTTTTCAATATCAATGGCTTACCTATTGTCCTTTCAAATAAAAACTTTAAAAAAAAATAGATAGAGTTCTTTTAGAGGAGCAATATACAATAACCATTTTAATTCGAATCAACAGCTAATTTCTAATCATTAAAGACAGAAATATAGTTCTAATTGAGAAAGTACACCAAATGATGTTAATAATTATATATTTATATATATATATATATATTGAATTAATAAATGTAATGTTTAAACAATTATGATAAAAATTAAAACTTTTTTTTTTCATGTATTACAAAATTTTAGCTATTTAGACTTTACTTTTTAATTCTTTATACATAATACACCTTATGGCATTTAAAACATTTCTTTCCAAATTGGAAGCTGATGCTTATCTAATGGTCTATAAATTTAATATTTGGAAAAATTGGAGTAGGAAATATTTATGATTTATCAAAAGATTAACATTTTTTTTATTATTTAAAAAATTAATGAATTTTTATAGTAATTAGAACAGAGTGTGTGATGTAAAGGAATAAGTTCAAATTAACTATTTTCTTTCAAAAATAAAAAAATGGATCAAATAAGTTCAAAAATTAATAAGAAATAAGATAATGTAATATCACTATTTATTATTCACACTGTGTAATGCATTTTACAAACAAGATCCAATACAAATTATTTGTCAATACTGATTGTTTAGCATAAATATTAATTTATATCAGCAAATTTAGATGAGATTCTGACATGAACCATATTCATCAACATACACAGTTTAATAAAAACATTTCTAAGTTTTATTATCGAATATTATTCATATTTTTTTTCTTTCCATGTAAAAATTAAAAATACACTGCAAATTTTCATTCATAATTTTTTCATCTAGTCCACAAGTTTACTTTTGATATTCATATACATATTGTAGCAAAAGTACACCTGCAGGTAAATTAGATTCGCATTATCTAATTTTAATACAAATCTGATTTTTAAAACACTCTTTGTTCTCAATATTCTTGTAATTAGATGAAAAAAACCCCAACAAAATCTAACTTGAATATTAAATAATGATTTGCTTTTAAGCAAAATAAAGATTTTTTTTAAAGAAAAAAGTTGCTACACATTCATAATTTTTTTTCTTTGTTTCTTTTTTTTTGTATATATATATTTTCTTATGTAAAGTTAATTTAGTTGCATATCTAATACCACGTATATCTGAAAAATAGTTTGTAGCCTGGTGTATTTAGAAATAAAGACTTTTTAAAATCTTGAGGTCTAATCAAATCAATAGGACAAATTCACAAATACAATTGTTGCTAAAGTTTTTACTTTCAGAGCCTGCACTTGAAAAGCTTGCCCTGAAATTTACAGTATAATGAAATAAATAAATAATATGTAATTTGAGCAGTTTTATTTTGTTGCTAGGTTATTTACTTTCTTATTTAGGGTCAAAACAATACTTTTAGAAAGAAAAAAAAAAGGAATTGTATAATGTTTTTGTCAGTAGAAAATGGATAGTGAGTCAAACTTAGTTGAGAAAATCTGCTTTAGAATAATATACTCAGAAATCTAATTTCAGATGAATGAATTAAATAAGATGATTTAAAAAAAACATGAAACTTTCAGAAATCACAGAAACAAATAGATAATTCTCCCCAACAAAATTGAACTTTAAAAACATACATAGTACATTTTCATCTAACTTCCAAATAAAAAAAAATTAAGAAATTTTTAACTACAAAATTGAATCTAAAGAATCCCAAATTGAATAAAAAATATGTATTGAAAATAGTACATATTTTTGTACAATTGAAAATAGTACAATTGTTTGTTACGAATTTAGAAAAACTAAAATCCGTAACAAACAATTTGATGATCAAGAAGATGCATAATAAATGTAAAAAATACTCATTTTTTTCACTATAGTTTAAGACAAAAAACATACAGTATAAATGGGTGTAAAAAACAAAGGGGGGTCAGGATAACGAGATTGCATATATGAATAAGTCCATATAATATAAAAAAGGAAGTAAAATATATTGAAACAGTCTTTTCAGAATTTAATAAGTATTTTAATTTCTATTTATAAGAAATAAAAAAAAGTTTCAATTTTTTTAATATATACAGTGGTATAGTAAAGTAGTAAGTATAAATGGTATAGTAAAGTATAACAGTCAAAAGATGTTCATAAAGGCAAAGAGATAGCCACCTCAGAAAATTTCTACATATACAATGTATTAGTACTTTGACTTTGTAATGATAATTAAGATAAGGAGTAGGAAACAAGGAAAATATTCTATCTTAAATACCACTTAACCTTGCTGTACCACTGCAAGACAGAAGAACACATACACATATATATATACAATGTATCCATACATATATATTTTAAATTCTTAAAAATAAAAGTTTTATCCATCTTTTATTTGAAAAAAAATTGAATATCATAAGAAAAACTTGTTTACAAATTGAAAATTTGCATAACAAATACATCTCTACAATTTTCCATATAAAGAAAAAAATTCACACAGATACTTATGATACAAAATAACAAATGCTGAGAAAAATAATGCAGTGAATTCAGAAAAACAAATTCGACAATTTTTTGGCCTTTACATAATACAAAACTGAATGCATTAAATATATATAAGTTAAATTTATCATCATAATTAAATTAATATGTACATATTGAGGGAAACTGTGATTACATCTACCCACAAATAAATGTATACAAAATATACAGATTTATCATTATATAACATCAACAGAATCTGAACTTAAATGTTGCATGTGGTAGAAAAATTAAATTAAGTTCACATAAAAAATGTTTTAAATACTTGTACTCAAACACAAACAAAAGAAACAATTTACAATATTTTCCAATAGAATATTATTATAATTTAATTATCTCTATTATGCCTTTTTACTTAGTTGTATAACAAAACATTTTATTCTTAATCTCTTAGTTATGCAATTTTTTTAAATTTATATAACAAAGAGTTTAAGCATATTCTGTTGATACACATATTCTGTTAATAAATCTTTATTAAAGTTTCATAAAATATGGAATTATTAATGAATAATAAAAACAAGAATGAGTTTACATGCAAACAAAAAATCCCCATGGAGAAATCAGTTTTATAAATCAAAAGGATTAGGATCAATTCAGTCACATAGTACTTTCAAGAATGAATAAAACATTTTCCTGCTATGTTTGCTAGTCGCTTAGAAATATAAGAAAGGCATTAGCAATCAAATTTTTCCTATAAAAGCGAGGCACTTACAGAAAGCATTCTGTAGATGTCTTTTGAAATCAATATTCTAAATTTCTATGCTATATAGTGGTAAAGACATTATGTAAATTACTATGTTATTGCTCTGATTACTATGCTAGAAGTAAAAAAGAAATAAATGGTCAAATGTGTTTTATAAATCTATTCTACATATAAATTTTAAGGCAATATTATCTTGTAGCTCAGATTTTTTTTAACTTGTACAATAAATCAATGCATATCATTTGTGAAAAGGGAAAATCAAAGTTCATTATTAATTGATTCCACTGAAAACAAATGAGTTTTGTTTCTAAATATAAACTGCTTTGTTCAATAAATCTTTAAATTATTTTTATCTACAATTTCTATTGTAACTTTTAATCAAAATATCAAAAATCAACTAAAATTTCAATAAAAATTTTATCATACTATGATAATTTTCAGAATCAGGCAATATTTATCTATGAAGTCAATACTTATTTTAAACAAGATTTCAAAACTGGACATTCAGAACTAAAATTATCTAAAAAATCAAACAAACATTTCTAGATATATTCCTAAAAGACTGCAATTCACTCCAATGGAATTAAAATTTTTTAATTTAATGTAATGCTTATGTTTTTATACATAATACACACAATTTTCTAATAATAAGAAAACCACATAATATGTATCTAAGATACCAAGGCAGATATCAAATTATTGATTGACTGTACTAAAATAAAGTTAAAAATGCAGTATAAATATATGCCACTTTGTACAATTTGGAAATTTTGTTACAATACTATCACTAAAAAGCTTTTTGGAATACTTTCAAGTAAGTTTTGGATCTGACTCATTAGATGCACATACAAAAAAATTGTAATGCAATTCAATTCTGAGACATGTTACATACTGAGAGATGCTATACACATTGATGGTTAAAATGGTTAAATGAATACCTATTTCCAGATAAAGGAAACAAACTTCTGTATTCCACAAGAGAGGGAATTAATATTAAAAATATGAAAAGAATAGACTTTGGACTGTAAACATTCAACATCTTTCATCATGTACATACGTTTATGTTTATACCATGTACATACAAATTCAGTTCTCTTAACATCTTTAAAATTATCAGAATTGATTCAATACCAATCCGTTAGGTATCGTCAACACAGTAAAAGACATATTAACAAACGCATGATTTGAACTTACACTTCATGGTCAAATCATTATTAAAATGTCTTTTGTTTTGAGCAGCAAATCTCACAAAACAAGATCAGATCTGATCTCAGCGTAGGCACTAACTGTTCTTGAGTGCAGATTCTATAACTACTGTGTAATTACCAGTTAGTAGCAGCTAATGGTATGCAATCAATACCTTTATCCAAAGGAACTCCTCCGGATGGTGGTAATGAGTTCTGAAAAAAAATGACAAAAGAATTTAAAATATAATCATAGGAGAATAAAGGTTTAATAAAAATCTAAGCAATGCTACAATATATTTTAAAGCTTTTTAATATTATTAAGCTAAAACTTTTCATTAGAACATCACAGAATTTCCTGCATTTCAACAATATTTAATAAATTAAGATTTTAGCATGAATTATGATAGTTTACATCAGAGAACTGGTCAAGAAATATAGTCTATGTTTGTTTTCCTATTTGAAAAACAAATATTTTTATCTCAAAAACTAGTTTATAGCAGGGAAAATACAGAAAAAAGTTATTATTCTATAATAATAATAAATTTGAATGTATATGCCTGTTTGTATGTGACTATTTTATTTTCAGCTAACATATATGACAAAGGTCAGGGTGAAAAAGTGCACTTCATGGCGATTTTTAAAAAAAAATTGATTAAAACTTTAACTAATTAAAAAGTAAGCTGAGTTTAGGTGTTTTTCTACAATAATTTCCCAAAAATAAATAAATTTTACATCTTTTAAAACATTAAAAACATTGTTATACCAATTTAATTATGGTAATATTTGCTGATTTTTGGCAATTTTTTTGTCTGATTTCTAACAATAACAATTACATAGTTGCTATGAAATTCAAATAATTTTTATTATTTCATCAAACACTAATTACATCTTTTTTCGGTTGTTAAAAGTAAAGAAAGAAGGATTTGGTTTAATATCTGTGTTTGAGAAGTTTATGTTACAATATCCCATAATTTAGAATATAAATGAACCTGATATTTATAAGTTCAATAGCCCTATGATGTTATGGAACTGTCTATTTAAGAGATCTTCATTTACACAATAAACAGAAACAAAGTAAGCCAATTAAAATAAAATGACTTTAATATCAAATAATTTAGCAGGATCTTGATGAAGGTTGATATCTAAATTATTTATGCTAAAATAAATATAACCAATATTTCTGGTGATACAATTAGTTTCCTGAGGTGAATAGCACACACAAATAATCACAAACTGTTTTAAATGAATCAAACCTTTTGCAATAAAGTTAAATTATTGGAAGTAATGCCATTTATATTTAATAGATTAACACCATCAAAATTTCAAAACAAAAGGAATGGTAAAAATTTAAAATAATAAAAAGTAGATTAAATTTTAAAATAATTGCAGACTGATTTAGATCTGCAGATCCAAAAAAGACATCATGATATCATAATATTTTTATAGTAAACATTTTAGTTTAAATAACTAATTACTTATAAAAATAACAGAGCAAATTTTGGGCATGATTTTAAACATGTTATTACAATATTACAAAATTATAATGAAATCTATACCTAATTTCTAAATATAAATAACATGTTGTGTTTTAAATTATATTGACCAAGACATCTTACTTGAAAAATTGCTACACCTAGAGTAAAAGTGTGATACCTTTACCTTATCAAATGAGATCATTAAAAAATCTGAGCATGTAATGTCTGGTATTAATTCATAAATTGAACTCTTAATAATCATTACTTTCCTTAACTTCCTGAAAGCTTTTTACAATACAATTGCTTTTCTTAAAAAATGAAATCTTTCTTTCAAATAACTTACTCGATTGATTCTATTAAGTTCCAATGCCTCACGATTCCCATAAAGAACTGTCGAAGGGTCCACCATGGTATGCCTCCTTAAGTGTCTATGCACTTGGGGAGTGAGAGAGTCAGACACTTTAAGATCAGACAAACCAGACAAAACTTCATTAGGAGATGAAAAATTGCATTCACAAGCAGCTATCTCAGGAGGCAAAAGTTCTGGTTCATACCTATATAAACAATAAATAAATAAATAAATTTTAAATAACAGATTTTTAATATTAAAATTTTTTAAAATTATGATTATAGTTTAGAAATAGTTAAAATATATCACAAAATCTAGTGAAATTCGTGAAATGTAATTTACAATAGCACAGAATATAATAGCAAAAATAAATTCTGTTAAATTTTATCAAAAACTATTAATTTCATGTTTGACTAAAGTTCTACAAATAGATGGATTCTAAAATTTGGACAGATATATGGCTCGTAAAAAATAATTCAAGTAAATGAATAACAAATTTAAGTAAATTTCCAAATAAAGTTAAGGAAAGTAGCAATGCATTTATTAATGCAATGAGCACTATGCTTATATTTATTGTTATTCGAAGCATAAAAGTTATTATTACTATTTCATTTTAAATCCACAAAAAATGTTTTGAAATTGAAGAACTTCAGTTTTATAAATTATTTACATGCAATTGGTGTGCTTAATTTTCTTAATTTCTTCAATTGATTTCTATTCAAATCTGAAAGAATTTAAAAACAGCATTTCTTGAATAAAAGGTCTCAGCACCAAGTGAGGTATAGTACATGTTTTTCCTAAATGTTTCTTTATCAGTAATTAAAAAAAATATACTGATGAAAAATATACTAAAAACAAATACATTTACTTTATTTATTACTTTACTTTATTTTTTATATACATTTATTGTTTATAAAGCATTAATTTTTTACTTATATACATAAGTTGCAAAACGGAATAGTATTTGTAGATGAGATCACGAAATAATTTTGTTGCACAAACAGAATTATAAATAGAATTTTGTTTAAGAACATTGCTTTAAATTAACAAGCATTAATGAACAAATTTAGCAATTAAAGAGAATGCATAAAATATTACTTGATAAATTAAAATATTTTATTTCACTTATGATCAAGAATGTATACTTAAATAATATATCAAGACAATGCTTATTCTATCATCACACTATCAACTTACCATCTTTTCTTCAGAATATTTCCATCTCTGTCATGCGTCGATTGATTTGGAACTGAAGCAACTTTTTCTAATTCCTGAAAGCAAAATTTATATAAAAAATATATCAAGATAAAAAAAAAGTTTAAGATCCAAGAAACCAAGTAATGTTGATAACCAAAAAATTATTAATCTAAAAAAACTGTAAATTAATATTTTTTTCTGTATGTTCTATATTACGCAAAATTTAAATTAAAAAAAAAAAGGGTGATACAAGTCATGTAAATACAAAGATAAAACAACAACAACTTATATTTACTATTCTCTAAAAATGGGAATGAAATTGAAAGCACAGTGGTGGTAAAAACATGCTGAAGTGCTTTTATTTACTAAACAACAGAATGAATCGCCAAAATATAGCATACCTGAACACGGTAAATATCATTAAAGCTTCCTCCATATCTTACTGGCACGCCAGGTACAACTCTAGGGAAATAATGTAATTTCTTTGGTTGTTTTAAGCTCTCCAACGAACCTCCAGCACAAAAATTATAGGGAATGTCAGCATCAATCACAGCATGGTGTATTGTAGTTGGCCTATTGCCATTAGACGCATCATCTGAATGGTAATCAATACTTTCAGCCTGTCTTCTGGTCAGCAGTTCTTTATTTATCTGTTTTGCAATTTCATATGATTGTGGATCTCTTTGCCAGTTAGGAACTTTAGCAGGAGGCACATTTTCATCTGAGTCAAATTGATCCCAATTGCAGTGTCTGGGATTCCCAGAAAGTCTATTTTTTATCACTTCAACATTGCTAGGCCTTGATTGGAAATTTATAGGCAAGTCACAGTCATGATTGGAATGATTCTGTTCCATATTGAAAATTACAGCTGGCCTATAAGGCAAGTGGCCTTTAGAGGAATTCTTTTGGTGCCCGTAGGAATTAGGGGCTGTCTCTTCGCAAAACACCTCAAATTCTTGCTTTGGAGGGATTTCAGCTACATAAACAGCTGCCTGACCTGGAAAATGACTATTGACAGGATCTGCTATATATAGCTGAGGTGGAGTCCTTTTAGCTTGAGGTATTTCTGAGTTTAATGTCTGATCATCCGGGCTAAAATTAAAATACATAAATTTTCATTAGAAATAAGCTATTTTTATGAACTTATTTTTAAAGATAATTATTTTTTAAAGGAAATGTTTGCAAAATATAGTTTTTAGTGTTTAATTATGAATTCAGAATTGATTACTTTGAAAACTATGAATTTGATTCTCCCTTATTTTAAATGTGCACACAATTTGCAAATGATAACATAAAGGAGAAACAGGATCACATTCGATAACTTTAAATAAATCTATTAATAAAGTTAAAGGAATCTAAAATGAATATTTTATATTTTCTTTCAATATTAAAATTGCCAATATGCCTCTACAGCTTTTTCTGTTGAAAAGCACTATGATCTTATTAAAACAAATGATGAAAATTTAATTGAAAAATAGTTTTAATATTTTTAAAATTTCTACAAATTGCAACATAAGTAAATTAAATTAATCTAACTAACTTAATCTTTTATTAATCTTCAGTTCTAATTTAAAAAAATATCCCTTGCAGAAATCAAAACCAAAATTTCAGTAAAATACTTTATGTTACATACTTCATGTCATTTCTATTTTTATGTACTATGCATTCTTCTTGTTTTATTGGAAAGGAAAAGGGATCAAGAGCCTGCCATGTTGCTTTCTGTCACTCAGAAAGGCAACAAATAGAATTTTTGTATTTTCATTGTGGTGACTGCAATACTTCTTTGGCAAGATATTGTATATAAAATTAAATGACATATCAATAAATTAAACATTTAATTTAATCCTTTACCTTTTAAGAGAACTTGAACTTTTGCGAGAACGCTTTTTAGTAAGTCTTTCATGGGCTCGAAGTAATGGTCTAACTATATTTCTTTTACACGCTTTATCTTGGCCATTCTTTGAACCTTGCAAGTTTTCTTCACGCCTTAAAGTAAATAAAAACGCCATATTCAAATAAATATTTGTATCATTATAAAATTCACTATGGAGTTTAAATTTTTCAATTACTAATTATAATATTAAAAAATAAGTTATCCACATTTATTTTATCTAATTTACCACATATAGCATTGAAAAAATCCTCTGAAAAGGTTAAAAGTAACTCAAGAAATGTACTTTAAGAATTCTTACTGAACGAGTTCTTTTTCTCTTTGCTCAAGTTGAAGTAAGCAGGTTGCCAACTCCATATACAAATCATTAGCTCTTTCTAACTTCCTTTCATAATGCTCCCGAATGTCTTGAGCATGCCGTAACTCTTCTCTGCGTTGCTTAACCAAATCTTCCTCAACCAAAGGAACACGACTTTCTTTATCTTGGAAATTTTGCATGTATTCATCAATTTCTTTTCGCCATCTAGTCTAAAAAATTTATATAATTTGTAAAAAATAAAGGGAACTCTAATTTAAAAAACCAATAAATTAAGAAGTATACAATAAAGATTATCAGAAATTCAAGCAAATCAATTTTATTACTTTATTATGAAACAAATTTAAATTAAGTGAAGTGAAGAGATATTTTATAGAGGAACAAAAATAAAATTGCCACAGTACATGCTAAAAATGTGACACATTTATGCAAATACATAAATGCAATTTCCAAAATTTCAGATACTTTGCTAAGAATTCTGTTTAATTTATCAAGAAGCTGTACAAGGAAGTTCTTATCAAGAATAGAAAGTCTTAGAATAAAACAACAAGTTTTGACACTAAATTTTTTTTATTTAAATATAATTTAATAAATGGATTTTTTCAAAAAAATTATTAAACCATTTTTTTATTCAAAAAATTATTAATCTATTTGTTAATTAAACATATGTTGAATATTTCAATATAATAATCAAGAATTAAATTTTGTAAACATACTTGGTTTTGTAAAAATTTCTCTCTTGAAACACCAATGAGTTCATGAGCAGCAGTATCCAAGTATAAAAGAATGTGATGGAATGAGGGTCGATTTCTAGGTTTTGAACTCCTATCACATAAATTAAACAAATTAATTATAAGAATTAATTTATTTGAAAGTATTTAATAATATTATTATGACTAATTACTATTTACAAATTCAAAGAGTTATAAATGATTAGCTAATATACAGTACAAATAATAATTAAAACATGGATTATTTAACAAATTTGCATCATTTTTTAATTTCATACATAAAAAACATTTCAAAATGCTATTATGCATAATTTTTGAAAAAGCAATCGATTTAATATTTTAACATACCACATTTTTAAGATTACCAAAATTTTACCAAATTTTTAAGAAAATAAATTTTTATACATGATGATACTTCAAAATCTATTAACTTTAAAGAATGCATTTTTTTTCTTATAAAGTACTTTTTCTTCAGAAATCTTTTCCTTTTAAAAGAAAATAAACCCTACAAAAAATGTTCAATACTGAATGAAAATAGAGGAATTCTGTTTTGAATTCATGCTAATTTTTCAAATTTATTAATTGAAAATTAATGCATGCAACATTTTGAAAATTTTATATTTCCCTGATATAAGCAAAAATAAATAAATAAGTCAGTTAATGAATCAAGGTTTTAACATTTTTAGATTACATATATAGAATAAATTTCTATTTGTTTTAAAACAAAATTTTCATTTATTCTTTCTTGTATAAAATATGTGCTTATAATTGTTTCTCTTTTATTCTTTTTAAAATAGTTTTATAAAAGTATTAACAAAGGTTTTGTATTTATAAAAGAAGGTACTATAAACAATACATATTCTTACCAGCATTGTTTTAAAAGTATTCGAAAAGCTTCTGGTATAGAATCCGGAACAGGCAGGTGAAGACTGTTATTACCCACACCCCAAATAATTGCAGAAGAATCTACATCTTTGTATGGGACTTCTCGTGTGAGCAATTCCCACAATACCACTCCAAAAGACCTAAAATGTAAAAATGATATTCATAATGTAAAATGAATGATTTCAGTTATAAAATCATTAAAGTGGTGGTTAAAATAACAATTAAGATCTTTGTAAAATAGGTAATTGGGTGAAATGCAGTTTCAAAAAAAAAATCAAAAGAAAATATCTACTGAGTAGCAAAAATATAATTTGTTCTTTGGTTTAAAGTCATATAATTTTATAAATCAGTAATAAAAATAAATTTTTTCAAAATCAGATTCTGGAAACTAACTTCCATCATCCTTGTTTCTATGCCTAAAACCTTTTAATGGTTGCATTTGGCACCTTTTACCCCATTTTCCATAAAATGCTTTTATTTTATACTAAAATGTAGAATGATATTTATTATTTAAATTGATAAAGAAAAATACACAATAATACTTTGTATTTTCCAAAACTTTTTTGAAATTATTCATACCAAAATATGATTTTAATTTATAATTCAAGAAGCATATTATTTAAGCAAACAAATTTTATAAACTTAGATTATACAAGTAAACACAATAAGCATTCTATTACTTTATACATAAGTCTCAAGTTTTATAAGTATATTTTTAATACACTTTTAATAATCATAATCTGATTTATATGAATATAATTATATTAACTTCTGAATAATTTATAGCATTTTTTGTGGCAAATTCATTCATGAATTGAATTTGTTATATATTTTCTAAAATATTATATTTTATGGAAAAAATAGTTGTATTATTCAGTTGTATCCACTGAAATCAACTAAAAAACCATATTTAAAAAACCTATAACAAAAGATTTGTTGTCTCAATAAATAGCTTCTTTCACTGAAAAGAAAAATTATTAATTTTGCATTTTAGTTTAAATTTAATTAAATTAAGAAAATATACTTAAAAAAATAAAGAACATAATTTAACAAACTAACCATATATCCACTTTCTCAGAACAAGGATCATGTCTAATAACTTCTGGGGCCATCCAGGCAACTGTACCAGCAAAAGACATTTTTGTACTGATATCATTCAATTGACGTGAGGTTCCAAAGTCAGAAATTTTCAAAACTTCATTCATACTTATAAGTACACTGTTTTAATAATAATAATAATAATTAAAAAAATACATTACAAAAGATATGATGACATGAGAGTAATTGCAATAACTCTGTTATTAATCCATTAATACCCATATTAATTTAAAGATTAAATTTCAATAGAATTATTTTCAAAATCATATTTAAAATATCAAGATTAAGAAAATAAGAAAAAAAAAACTTCGTTCTTGAAATTTTGAAAAATTACTTGAACAATAGTAAAGAAAATGTTAATTTTTAATGGTCACATATTAAAAAATCTTTAATATATGTATGCAATAAAAACCTAAGCATAATTTTTAAAAATCAAAATGAGAACCATGCATGTCTATAGAAATTTTTGAAGTTTGAGAATACATAATTGCTAGACAAAATGAAAAAGTAAATAATGGAATGTGAACGCAGTTTAAGCCATGGTTTTAAAATTGTTACTGTCCAAAAATGATATTGCTGGGCATTAATGGGTAAAAAAAAGTATAAAAATAGATAAATAAAAAAAGCTAATTTTAAAAATAAAAGAAATATAAAGTACCTTTCAAAACATGCAATTCATTCAACCTAAAAACAAAATAAATATGAAATAATAATTGAAGGACTTCTAACATAAAAAATAATAAATTATCAAAATGAAAAGTTCAACTACATGCAAAACAAAGAATAAAGGTTTGGCAAATAAACATTAAAAAAATATAATAAATGAATTATAGGAACATTTTAATTAGTTCTGAACTACTTATATATAAGCAATATATAAGTAGTTCAGAACTACAAAGAAAAATTAAAATTAGGATAATACTAGCAAAAACGTGAAATGAAAACTGAAATCAAAATTATTTTATTTACTGAATGGTTTTATATTCAAAATTCATTTTCTATAAAATAAATGCAGCAGTAAAAAAGATTAAAATTTAATCTTACATTATCTAAAAATGTCTTGTAATATTAAAAATGTAAAAAAAGGAAATATTAAAAAAATCTGGTATTGCGATGGAATAAAAGTAATATGCTATCATAAATTAAGATAAATAAATTTTTTATTTTAAAATTATAGCAATAAAAACTCTAAAAACAACAATTTAAAAATTTCATACTTGGGAGATTTTAAATCTCTATGCACTATTCTGTTTTGATGCAAATATTCCATTCCAGATACAATTTGCTTACACCAATCAAGAGTTTTGTCAGGCGGTATATCTCTATCACTGCGCAGCATTTCATAAAGCTGACCATATGGGCAAAATTCCATAATTATGCAGTAGCAAGGAGATTGGATACAAACACCTCTGTACATGCAGAAAAGAAATCATAAGTAACAAATATGTCAAAATAATGCATAAGTTTTCATGTGGATATACCAAAGCATACTATGTAATAGTTAATCTTGTAAACAGAAATACACTTAGTAATAATTTTATATTTAATAATAACTTAGATAATTAAAATCTTCATTTCAAATTAATTATATTGATCATTCATTAAAAATAATATTGTACTACCATTCTTGAAAGAAATTATTGATGCTACATCATTAATTAGTTTAAAATATACATTTAATATCATACATTTTTGGTTTTTACAATTGAAATTGTATTAAACACATAAAAATATAATACTATGAAATATATAATGTAAAAAAACATAAAAAGAATATATATATATATATCAGATAATAATTACAAAATTATTGGTTTAAT
>JAOUZG010009736.1:6160621-6216214 GCA_026289955.1 Argiope argentata
TATATATATATATATATATATATATATATATATATATATATATATCAATTACTAAAGACGCAATCATCTCCTATAAGTAATTTTTATGATTTATAATAGACAAAAATTGGATAAATTAAACCAATGATTTTGTAATAAATATGTGGAAATAAGGTAACAAGATTTCATAAATAAAATGGCTGTAAGAATATTTTATTTTTAGTGCAGTTAAGATTTAAAAGAAACCAATTTTTAAAATTATCACAATTATAATTTTATATTGAAGAAAAAAGGGCAAATTTTGGTTAAAAGGATACAGATGCAATAAATCATAAAATATTTCCTTAAATATCTTCTTTGGAAGGAAAAAAATTATGTTGACCTCATTAACAATACCACAGCAGGAATTTTATTGACATATTCTAACTTTCATGTGTTAAATCAAAAACAAAATTAGATACATTTATAATTTAAAAACTATTTTATCAAACTCTAAGAAAAACTGAACAGATAAGAAAAAGAAAAGAGTTCAGTAGGGACATATTTTCATCATATCTAAAACAACAACAAAAAAAAATCTAATAATGAACTAATATAATTATGGTTTTTAAAAGTAATTATTAAAAGTACTTTAAAAGTATTTTTAAAAGTAAAATTAATGTAATGAAAACATATTTATTCGTATTACAGTAATCAGCACAAAAACAAAAAACTTTAAAAGAGGAGGGATTTTTTTTAAGCTTTCAATATCATTATGAAAACAAAAATAAAATCTTTACTTACTTAAAAGTCACTATATTAGGATGACGGAGGTGTCTTAAATGTTTTATGTCTGTTTCTTCTTTCTCTCGCACTTTTTTCACAGCAACCAGCTCTCCTTCAAGTTCACCTAGAAAAACAGCCCCTTGTGCTCCACTTCCCACCCACTGTAAATCTTGAATATTTTCAAATGGTATTTCCCATTCATCTGTAAAGAATAATAAATGCATAAGGTTAAGTCAATAATGGTATCTTGAACAAAAGCATAAACTCTAAAGAACTGTCTCTGAATTAAGGATGAGTTAGATAAATAAGAGTTACTGCTGTTTTGGCATGAACAATGACTGTTCCAAAATAAAGAATGGATTCAGTAAGTTAATGAATTTATCTAGGACTAACACTGAATGTCAAATATATGCTATTCAAATGTTTAAGTGGATGATAAGTTTCCATACCTTTTTTTAGAAATCTAACAATATCCAATGAAATTAAATTCTGCATTTTTCAAATTACAGAAAAAAAATTAATTGAATGTTTTATAGAATAATAAGAGAATTTTGTTAAAAGATCAGAATAAGCTTTTCTTTGAAATAAATAACTTTCATGCAGCATAGCAAATCCTTTTTAGATAATTAAAATCACAGCAATTAGATTCTGAAAGTTATAAGAAAAACCTACATGATCCAAAAGTTAATGTAAACCATTATCAGAAAAACTGGTTGCTACAAATCTAAATGGTGAAAAAGAAATAATAAACTTTTTAAGTGCAGAAAAATGTAATTTATTACATACATACTATTGGCAGTTTTTTTGCATACATAGGGAGGGAGTAGCAGTCATAATATTTTTTTAACATGACCATTCTCATTGAAAGGTAAATCAATAATGCAAAAATCATTCACCATATTATAATAACAATGAAAATATTTAAAAGATGCCAGTTTAAATAATTTTAAAAACTTTAAAACTATAGAATAAATAATGAATTGATAATATATAATCTAAATACTGACAGCACCTCATTTACTATGTTGTTCAAATCATTTAAAACCTATCCATAGAAATGTTTTAGAATATTCATAAAACTTTTTCCTTCCAGTTCATCTATCATTTTCACACCACAAAATCAATAATAATAATAACTAAAGAAAATTATTCTCATTAATCAACAACAGAGATATGAAACAATATCCATAGAAGATTTACACATTTATTCTCCCATAGATGACATTTCACCAAGTACTTTTTCAGAAGCACCTAAAAATTCTTTATTAAGCAGGGAATTAAAATGAATAATGAAATTCTACTTGAAGAATTTGATGAGCCCTTCAAGTGTGAACTGCAAGTGGTACATAACACCTAATGGGACAGATAATTTGCAAGCCATCAGTAGCACATACTACAAAATATCTAATGTATGCTTTAGTGGATGCATTTTAAGGAACATCTTAATCTATGACATTTACTTATGAAGATACTATATTCACAGGCAGCAAACAGTAAAAGTTTTGAAAAGCTTGACAAAAAAGTATGCTTAAAATATAATCAAAATCAAGTTTTTAAGATACTTTTTAGAAAAATAAAGATAATATATACCCACCAGAGTCAATGTGCTCATTCCCTGCAGCTTTGCCAAGGATTCCCCAAACAGGCCTAAGACACACCAACAATCCATCCAGCCATCCATTTTTAGCTCTAGTATGGGGTAAGAAACTCATACCATGAGCAACAGAAGCAGCAGATGATCTGACTGTTGTAAAGGCAGCTGGGCTACTAGTAGAACTAGTAATAGTTGGAGAAGTTGGAGCAACAGTAGTAACTACAGGTGTACTAGCAGAACGAGCTGGAGGATACATAATAGTTTTTTCCGGTGGAGATGCGGATGATTTGCTCGAGCTCTCATCTTTAATGCATAATAAACTAAGAAAGACAAAAAATTTACTTTGTATTAATATTAATAAAAGTTTTCTTTAATTTACAAAATTAAAAACTTTTAATTTAAAAAGATTTTTGGACTTTAAAAAAGAGTTTTAATTTGATGATGTACAGAATTACAGAACCTTACATTATGCAGCATAAAGTTGCATGTTAATTTGCATTTAAACAAATAATTACAGTATCATAAACCACATATATTGGTTAGTAAAATGAATCAATTCTTAGTTTATATCGAGAAATAATATAATCTAAAATTATTGAATAACCTGAGCAATAAAAATTAAAAAAAAAACTTGTTTGTGGATATGATTAGTAACTGAATTTCTATTTCTTTTATAACAGAAATAAAATAGATAACCTAAATATTCTCACTTTATA
The DNA here is from genome assembly GCA_026289955.1 of Argiope argentata. Taxonomy (NCBI): domain Eukaryota; kingdom Metazoa; phylum Arthropoda; class Arachnida; order Araneae; family Araneidae; genus Argiope; species Argiope argentata. Next base: position 6,163,676 of record JAOUZG010009736.1, read on the forward strand.
ATAATTATTTTAAAATCTGAATGGTCATTGATATCAATTAATATTTTTTATTAAATTCATTTTTTGACGTGATATAATTTGTTTTATAGTAAGTTCCAGACAGCTATATAGACAATCCTATAGTGTGAAATATAACAGGTCTCAGATATTCATGACTTGAAAGAAGAAAAGAACATTTTCAAAATTTGCACTAAAGGCTCCAAATTAAATTGTTTTTTAAATAATACAAACTTACATAATTTTTTAAAATTTTCAAATAAGTCTTATATACTCTCGGAAAGATAGCAGTTCAAACCCAAAATATGTGTTGATATAGAATGAATTTTAAATGAAAATAATACATGAAAAAAAATATAAAAAATTGATAGACATTTATAGTTAATTTGGGACAAAATGAATAATTAGATTTATTTCATCAACTGTTTGATTCACATAAAATTATCAAAACTATATATATATGTTGACAAAATATTATAGAAACATAAAATGTATATTTTAATTTGATTATAACTGTATACAATTACATATACAGATTTTTCAGCATACAGTTAAATAAACTATATTTAATTTTCAAAATGGTTCTTAAAGTATAAAAAGTAGAAGTAAGCTAATATAAACACTTTTCTAGTTTTAAAAGTCTATGATAAGGCTAAAACACCGATGTGTTATTATTATTTCTCCATGTCAGAATATTAACAACTTCAAAATAATTTACCAATAAAATGAATAAATTGATGTGAAAATTTTAAATTTAGATAGTAAATGCTATAAATAAATTTAAAAAAAAAAGGTTTCTTGAGTTACATTTTATACATTCAAAACGAACCTCTGTTGAAAATCTTCCCTTTCACTGCTGCTACACATGATACCAAGAGAACTTGGTGATGTCAAACTACTTTCCATGGAGCTAGGCATTTCTGTTTTCGGAATAGTCGCAGACATGATGGATCAGAATGTAGATAATATATAACTAAAAATACAAAAGTATTTTAAGTTCGATCCTATTTTGTAATGTAAGCATGCATTCAAAAATCACTAAGAAATGTAAAACAGAAACAATAAATTTATTATACATCAATTATATTATTTAAAAAATCATTTTTAAATTTCATATTCCTTGCTGTTTTTCTTTTTATAAATGCAGCAATTCCACAATACATTCAAAAGAACGATTGTTACATTACGATACCGTTTTATATTTACATTGTAAGAACAAAAGATAAAATGCTAAAATTTGAATGATTATCCAGGCAAAACACGGCGTGTAGAATTCATATAAATATAAGCTACCAACCTGGTTTTAAATAAATCACAAAAGAAAATGCCCTTTCCATCTATGCTTATCTGAAACAAAATCTGACAACGACCGGCAATTGTTTTGCTGCAGATGTTTTCGTTTGAGAGAAAATTTCCCTAACTTTTCCCTGCAGTATCAACTAGGGAAAATTGCAGTATGTGATGCGGGAGCGGGATGTGAGTAAATTGAAAAAGGTTTCGTTTTTCTGGCAGGCTAAGTGGCAGCATTAAGAAGAAAAGAATTCAAGGGGTAGAATTTTCTGCTCATTCGAATTATTTTTTATAACTTTATTTATCTTCGAGTCTATATATAATTTACTATTTCGAAATGTGTGAAAGAGTAAGAAGGATAAATTGAAACAATGAAGAGACTGCATAATTATGTTATTACTGTGTCTCATATGGCATCATGTATCTAAATCGTGTAATGACAAATAGATATAATTTCATTGAAATGTAGTGTGATTCCATTGCTGTTAGCTTTTATAACGCATAGTTAAACCGTTCTTCCCAATATATAATGTACTTTATAAATGAATGATTTTTTATTGTTTTTTAGAATCCACAAGAAAATATGGCATCATTAAAACAAAAAGAAACTATTTCATTATGAGTAAAGATAAAAATTGCTGCTTTTTGATGTTTGTTACATATTCCAACTCAATTATAATTTTTTTCTTCCCTTTTCCCCCCTTTAAAGTACATTTCACTATATTAAAAATTATATAATTAGAATAATTTAATTTTGGAAAAAAATAGTTCCATTAATCGCTTAGAATATCAGTGAATAACAAGAAATAAACTATCTTTTAGCCGAAAGTGTAAATAAATAAAAGGGTTAAGAAGAAGGGAAAGAAAAGAAAAGAAAAACTTTTTTCGCCGGGCATGTCATGACTCATTCGATCTCTCATTCCACGAGATGTGAATGGAAATTCGGGAAAATAAAAATGCGTGCCACTTAATCGGAAGATATTGCGGCGAAGTTCTCGGAAAAACTCTTCTTCCGAATCGATAACGAGAAGTTTTGAAGTTCAAGGTCACCTCGCACTCTTTCGAGGACGTTTGGTATGATTGGCAGCTACAATTTATTTCGAATCTCACCATTCAGTCGATGATAACGGGAAAAAACGAGGAAAAAAATCCCATAGATTAATTTTAAATTTACTCATCGGGAGTAAATTTAAATCGCATTTTCATTGATGAATTTCATATTTTAATTATCCTCGTTTCCATTATTTCTAATAAACCAAAAAATTTATATTGGATTCTAATGGTTTACATTATCTTAAACAGAAGTTAAAAAATTTTAATCATCCAAAAAATATCCCGTCTTGTGACAATCGCACTAATAAAAGTGGTAATTCGATTTTGACGAAATTTTAACAAATAATAATTAAAAGGAACTCAGCAATGATACACATTTACTATTTGATAAATCAATCATTTTATTTTTTTACGATGTGTTAATATTTACAACAAAAGGAAGTAGAATTATTGAAGCTTATTTTATTTAAAACCAGTTGGAGTGCTTTTCTGAAACTTTATCGTTTGCTTTCCAACAAACGTCAACAATAGTTGCAGAATACAGATCTTTAATGTTAAGCTTGTATTTGGGGCAGAATTCATCATGCGGACATAATTTTGAACATCTTTTTCAAGACCCTTTAAAATTAAAATTTCAAACAGAGCTACAGTTATAATCGCAACCTCATATTCTAAATTTTAATTGCTCGAGTCACAGCGTTTTGAATTATTGAAATTATAAGAATACGAAAGCACAGACCGACAACCCTACGATAAATTTGGTGAGAATATATTCTTTAGATATATATACTTTAGATGCTATAACTATGTACCAAATTTTATTTATATAGCTCTTTACATTTTGTAGAAATTAAATTTACTTATAGACAATAGACAGACACACCGACTTCCTCTGAATAGATTCCTTTCTAAGTTTCATAAAAATGTGCAAATTTGGTTTTAAACTCAGATTTCACTTGCTTACCATAAAGCGTTTTTGAATTATCTTTTTCTCAAACTGACAAACATAATAATATTTTTTTTTCTTTTTGACGAGAAGAATTAAAATCACGAGTTCAAATTTTTCGATGAATACAATGTTTTCTCTATACTTCATAAATGAGAAAGCAAACTGTATTAATTTACTTTTAGTGAAATTTACATAAAAATATAAAAAACACCTCAGCAATAATACGCACTTATAGTTTGATAAATTAATCAACTTAATTTTTATCTTGAATGCAGCTGCTACGCTGCTTATTTTTTAAAATAGTTTTTAATAAGTTCATTAAAAACTATTTGAATAAAATTCACTTGTATGTAGCTGTACTAAGTTTGGTTACAAATGGTTTACACTTTAATTTATTCGAAGATGCCAATTACCATATTATTTAAAAATAATTTAATAAATTATAGAACTTATAATATCTTTCTAATATTTCAGAAATTCAATTTTCCCAAAGAGTAAGCTATTGTAATCCGGATCAACTGTCAGAAACTTTTGACACCCCATTTTGGAATCTGCTTACCTATGCCTTCCGGTATAAATAACCGAGAGAAAGAAAAATACTTGTTCTTTTATAAATGTTTTACCTTTTCGTAAATTGGTCTTTTCAAAACACTATTTTACAATATGGCATGGGAATTTATTTGCAGATCTCTAATCAAATATGCTAAGCAAGGGCTGATTTTGATATTTTTTTTCAACTCTAAGCAGTCGATATTATGAGGCCCTTCTTTTCATATTTTGGTCAATTTAGCTTTACATTTTGTGTTTAATTAACATGTTAATATCTGAGATTTTTTTATTTTATTAATGTTTAAAAATGTATAGATTTTATTAATTTCTGAGTATCGATAAGCAAAATGTATAATATTGAACATCATAATGAATGAAATAAATGATAATATGAAGCGGAAAGGAAAATATCGCCGTTTTACTATTTTTTGACAGAACTGTCATTCATATTGAAGCATTTGTTCCATCATTACATTATACATGAAAACCCAGGTCTCTGGTAGGAAAAATCCAGGCTGCTATCACACAGCCCGTTTGAGTTTGTTGACCTAATTTTCTGATTTCTGGAGAACTTCTTTATTTACCGAAACTAAGTAGATAGCTGTTTTCCATCAAATTCCAAAAAGATTTTTTTTCTCACCGTTCATACCACCAGGTGACACCTCATACATGGGGTTGATAACTTTCCGGTATGGCCATCCTGGTGGCTATGCAAATGATGTCGAACGAATACCTCTACCGATGACGGAAGAGTCTCTTACAGGATTGGTTGTACCGTCACCAGTGATAACCCATAAGACTCGCTTCTTAATTCACGCCAATGTTGTTGTGACTGTCTAGATATTATGTTTCTTCCGTGTGCTTTCAAGGTGTGTTGGAGAAGTCGTTTATGGTCGTCTCATTGCTCATGCAAAACTGCAAAGATTCTATCAGGTTGTTTTGGGATCACCCACCATACAGGCTATACTTAGACTGAAAAGACGGGGGAGGGGCACGTTATCTGATAAGCGTCTTACCATTTTATTTATTAGTACATTTTTAAACGATATTTTAGAAGATAGCATGTGTATCTATTTGCAAATATGAAATCAAAAATGCTAGGGATAGTAGAAATCCTCAAAGAGAGCAATATAATAGGTTTATTTATTGCCCAACACTGTCCAGAAAGTCCACTGAAAATATTTTACAAAGATCTCATTTTAAAATTATTGTTAAATTTTATATAATTACGTGTATTATATAAATATGAAAACCACTTCTAAATATTCACTGTTAGTTGAAAATTTTATAGCTTCTCTTCATAATTCTTTTAAATTGATATGAAACAGTTTGAGTTGTTTTTATAAATTTCCAACTTTTTTCCTTTCTTTTTTGTCTTCTTACAACAGCAATAGTTTTATCATTTTCATTAATGAATCGGCATAATAGCAGTTAATTTACTGGACTTTAAGGTTTAATCGCTTTTTGAACTCCTTTCATACAGTTTTAAACAATTATGCCTTTTATAAAGCTGAAGCAAAAATATAGTACATGATATTTGGACTTCAGAACTGAATTCACCATTCAATCATCTGAAAAGAAATGCAATTGTATAAGATGTCAAAAATAAAACCTATGCCGGAATAACATAGATTTTAAGTTTATATAAAATAAATAATTACTTAATCTTCTTCGACAAAGAATGAATTAACTGGAAGTTTTATTATCAATTTTTTTCTTTCTAAAATACGCACAGGAATAATGAAATGCGGGAACTTCTTTTGTTTTATACGTTTTATAGTCCTTCAATGATTCGTTTTAAAAATTAAAACATTTTCGGTAAAGCCATTTGCACTAATAATCTCTTTTCTCCAATTAATATTCATAGTTTGAAAACAGGCGATTAATCAAAATGAACTTAATCAGCTTATCAGAATCGAACTTTTTTTCCCCTCTTCAATTCCACTTTTCGAAGTTCATTACTCTGACACACCCAACCTTGTTCGATAAATCGCATCTCCAGGGGGTTTAGGAGCAGAAGGTTTTATAGCTAGGCAGTTGAGAAGAATACGTACCAAGCGAATTAATGAGAAACCTTAAAATTCAAAAAAGAGGCGAAAAGTAGAAAAAAAAAGAAGCAAAATATAGAGATCATGGAATTTTGAAAACTCCCATTTCCCTTTCTATGTCATTTTCCCCTTCCCTTTTCCCTATCTTTAAAGGGTTGGAAAATTATATTCATTAACGCCCTCAAGCCATTTATTTCCTTTGAGGACGACTGGGGAAAACATCATTCTATTGCAGAAACCTCATGCCGAATCTTTGTTGCGAAACTTTCTAATACATAATCACTTTTTAATGGCTTAAATTTTTTCCTTCTATTGTAGGGAATGAAAATGCGAATCTGAATTAAATGTGGAACGAATCGATTCTACTGTTCTCATACTAGAAATAATATACAAACACGAAATTATAAATTCCTATCCGTGAAAATATTAGTATAAAAAATTATAAAAGTAGATTTAAAATAACCCGTCAAATATAATAATAAGAAGAAATCAATAATTGTTCCTGTTAGTTCATACAAAATACAGCATTGGTAAGAGCATGCATCGCTGTAATTATAATTCCGTTTCAAAAATTGTAAACCTGGTCTTTTTTAAAAAAGATTCTAATTCAGATGCACAATTAATAAACGTTTATCTTTGATTTTTATAAAAACGTTCATTTTTGATTTCAACTATTTTTGTTGTATCAAAGTACTTTAACTCTTAAAAATGAATATTTCGATCAGTTTTACTTTTTAAAAGGATGAAATAGTAACTAAATTTAGATGAGATTTTGATTAAATGCTCCAATATATTTAATGAAAACATTATACAATCTCAAATATTTCCTTAGATATGAGACGAGACTGGTTATTTAACGAATGTATCAGATTAGAAAAGGCCCAGACAAAAAAAAGACTTATATTAATTATTTGTTATATAGAATATTTAAAAAAAATAAAACAGAAACTTTATTCAATCTATACTGATTAGAGGAAACGTTTGTGTGTATATCTAAGCGTTCTATAGGAAACCCCATTATACTTTGAGCTACATAATACGGCAGAAATTGTCTTCAGAAATTGAGAATATACATGTGGAAGAGGCATTTTTGAAATTTTAATTAATTAAATATACAGAGAAATAGAGTTTTTTCGTGATAACTGTAGGGGCTGCTGAGTCCTGGTGATAAGGTCTCAGCATGTAAATCGTAGAATTTCAGGTGTGTGACCCGATTCCACTAATGAACGTCGTGTAAGGGGGGTATGTTGCACGTTAAATCGGTTCAGGAAAAACGCTCTCCCACTGGCGTGGTGTGGATTGAAGAGGGGGGGGGTACCAGATCAAGTGTCGTCCTCGTCATCTGACCATGGTACAAAATTACGAGATCTGTCCCCATAGTCCTAGTTTTGCTTAGCAACAGGACATTAATATAACTAAACCAAATCGTGATAAGTGTAGAAAATATTATTGCACAAATATTTATTATAATTTATTTATAATAATAATAATAATATAAGAATTATATTTATTTATTTTTTTGAATGGTTTTCAATCGTAGATTTCAAATGCAACAAAATTAATTTTAGACTATTTTTCAATGTTTCATCAAATATTTAATCACGTGATTTTCTTTCACTGTTGAAAGTTCAGGAGAAAAGATTTTGCTGATTGTAAATTTACATGAATAAGCAGAAAATGAAATTACTTTTTTACGAAGGACAAACGCGCAATTTAAAGCTGACCGATTAGACATTTGTTTTAAATGCCTCTATGAAAACACGGGATTGGAATCCATTTTATTCATTGGTGTGAAAATCACCAACATAAAGTTACACGTAAAAATTTAATTTAAATAAAATGCAATAAATATTTACAGCAATCAAAATGATCAGCAATGAAATAGATAATATTCAATAAATTCCATAAAAAAATAATTTAAAATATGAGGATCATATTTCATGTTGGTGAGACATGAACGTGTAATTATTCAAGTCTCACGAACATCTTTTGACATTCGCATTCAATTTTTCTTCATGTGGTGCACGTTAAATCCAAACATAGTAAAATATTTTCATGCTAGTGCAGATGGAAAATTTTGAAAGGCTTGCCGGCACAAGCAGTAATTTCGTCATTTGATTATGGTTTCAAATTATGAAATCCCCTCTGAAATAATTAGCATGACTTTTGAAAATGAGACGCTTATATAAACTAAATTGATAAACCAGTTTCATTATTAAAATCACTCTATAAAGAAGATATTAGCATCGTTCATTTTTCTAGTTTTTCTCATTTCATTTCAAAAGACCTAAAATCTGAAATACCAAATGATAAATATTAATAAATGTAGATTATGAAATGGAATATATCACAATTCTGTTTGCTTTTCTGATATGAAATACTGAAAATTTATGTTGTACAAAAATTGACACATTTATGTAAGACAAAAGTGTCTGTTTGTTTGCATTTATTGAAAGTCCACATAGAACTAGCCAATTCAGTCGAGCTTAGATCGCAAGACAAGTTGAATGAAAAAAGAAAAAAAAAAGAAGAAGATAGGTTATCAATAATGATTTTTAGATTACCTTTCGAACACTTCATATTTTGAAAAAACAAACAAGTAATATATATTTTAAAAAAATAAGTCAGTTCCTACTTAAGTCAGCAAAGAAAAATGTTATTTTAGTTACTTTTCATTCAATAATTGCAATTAATTATAAGTATGTGTGTACAAATGACAGAATCCCAATATGAAGTGGCAAAATAGAAAGAGAATTTCCTCGCAATTTCCCATTTTCCTTCTCGACACGTGACTCATTCTTAATGTTAAGTATTAGAAATGACCAATTATTGACTACAAAGATTTTAGGGAGAGAAATCTGAATTGAAACTAAAGCTTAACACTTCATCAATTTTATTTCTTAAGAAAAATCCTTCATTCTAACCACTAAACCACAACTGCTAACTCACTCTCGAAAACTATTTGGATAAAACGTATACTTAAAGAAAAAAATTATCAAAAACTTATAAGAATTTATTGAATTTCACTAGAATTGCATTCTTTATCTTCACGAGAAAAAAAAACTGAAATCCTCTAATTTTACCGATTGAATTACTGCCTGTGGATTTAAATTTTCATTTCAAATTGCTAAAACTCTACTCAAAGTATTAAAAATTAATTAAACTTAATTGATGAATTAATATTTGAAAAAAAATTGTATTAACATCGAGTGTCATCCACTAAAAGTTTTCAAAAAATATATTTCAACTTGAGTGGATGAATAAAAAGTATTTTACTAACGATTCAAAATTTTAACAAAATATAAAAATATATATAGGGAGAGTGTGAACAACAGTAGGAATTGAAAAAAAATTAATATTTTAAACTTTTCAAAGTGGCGCTTCTCGTTATAATTTCTAAGTATACAGGATAATAAAAAAACAGCAAAGGTGAAGAACATGGGAAAAAAAGATCATTATGGCGTTGTCAATATTTTGTGGGGCGCAGGATAGTAGTTAAAAATGATAAAAAAGAGAAAAAATCTAATAATGAATCGCGTTCGGCACAACACGCTTTGAGAAATAAAAAATAAAATAAAAATAAAAATAAACGAGGGAAATCCTAATGGTTTATGTCTGCACCGGAAATTAGCAATTGGCATGTGGTCAATAGAAAATTTCCAATTAATAAAACCCTTCGCCATATTGTGGGCATTAATCCCCAAAATATGGCTGACGTCTCGGTTTTTCTTTCTCTTTCCCATAGCGGAATCAAAAAGACAAAAAATGATCTAGTAATCAATATTTGCTAAATGGTACTCATTTATGTATTTATCATATAAAAAATGCTGTTTTGTGAAAAGGAAAACATTCAATAACTAAGATTTTTCTGTCTTTAACGGGAAATTAATACATTTGTTCGCTTTTTCTTAGGGACTTTAAAGTTGCATGCTTCAATAAATACTGTATTCCTGGCCCTAAAAAGAATTGTGAGTCTCAAAGGGACAGTGAATTTTGAAATATATAAAAATGAACAAAAACATGAAATTTTTTAATCGTTTTATCCTCAAAATATATATCTGCATTCAACTGCAGGTGTTCCAAAATGTGTAGATCAATAAAATGAATATTTGAATGTCCAAGAGGGAAAAAAACACCTTAATGCATTTATGCAAAATAATATCGTATTTAGATCCAAATATCTTGAAAAGTGCCAGGTGTCTTAATTTTTGAAGAAATTAAATAGAATTGATAACACAGATTTTAATTAAACATTAAAATAAAATAGAATATGCTTTTTATATTTCGAGTTTTTTCAGATAAAAATCAATTTAAGGCCAGAAAAGCATATGGAAATTCAATAAAATGTGCATAAAAAATTTCTAAAATTTAAGTACTCAATAGTAATTATAAACTAATTTACAATTTTGTTCCAAATAAATTTATATTGGTTAGCAAAAAAATAATAGAAAAAATTAAAAATTAATTTGATTGGAAGATTTCGAAATTTATAAAAATTATCTATCTTTTAACATTTTAAATAATAAAATATTTAATATAAAAAAAGTATTTTTCAGGAAATTTGATGTATTTATATTTTAATACATGAGTATGAAAAATTTTACAACTAATAATTACCTAAGAAACTAATTCACAAAAGTGTATATTAGAGTCCCCTGTCTTCTTAACTACAATCGGTTATCAGACTTGGTTATTTGTTAATTTCCACAATTTCAATAGTAAAAAAAAAATACTTATAAAAATCAAACAATAGGGACTAAAGAATTTTTCCATTTATTTTATATTTTTATTTGTGTGCCTCGTTTCGATTTGATCGAATATTTTTTAAACTGAATCGATAACTTTAATGAAAAAGGCATAGGAATATTTTCTTATCATTTTCGACCAAACCAGGTTTACAAATGTAGAAATTGTAAATGTTTTATTAAGAAAAAGAAATTATTACTGCGTTCAATCTGGTTATCAAAAATATATCAATAATGTATTATCATGCACCTATAATGGCAGAATTTTTAATCTAACGGTACAACGAACAAAAATTACAATGGGTGTTTTTACGTTATTAATGATCTGATTTTTGGAACCGCACGTTTTAAATCATTTCAAAACGGAAAAAGAGCCCAAACTTTGAAGAATCATGTGACAGAAGGTAAGCGTTGAAAAAAGGAAAGGCTTCCGTCGTCATAGATACCACGGGAAACATCTGTCTCCGTTGAAAGGTTGTAGGATTTTTTCACTGACTGCTTTGGCACTAAACTGCTTTTCGACGATTTTAAAATATAGATCTGCGTTTGAGTTAAAATATTTCCGCTTCGTAGATTTCACTATAAATGTACACAAAGAATGTTATTCCTTTAAGTATTAATAGTGTTAAGTAAAAGAAAATAAAATAAAAATTTAGCCCTGAAAACTGATTTTGATGAAAAGGAAGTATATGCATAAAAACTGGGATAGTTAGAACGAGTATATGAACCTTAGAGAATTTTTAAGAATAATCTGTAATACTCATGTTCTGTTCATATTGAGATTATAATATATTATTTGGTGATAACAATTAAAAGTACAAAAAATTTCAATTGAAAAATATTTTTAAATGACAAATATTTGAAATTGAAAAATATTGAAAAATATTTTTAAATGACAAATAGCAAATTTGCATGAGTTGAAAACGTTTCTGTAAATGAATAAAAGAAATAAATATGAAGTTTAAAATGTAATAAAACTTTCGATTGAATCGATCATTACTTTTTTTAAAATAATAAATAAACAATTCATAAAATATACACACAATAATCATTTTTATTATTTAATAAATATACAAAATCGCAACAGAATGCATATTGAAATTTAATTTTTATTAACATCAGATGTATGCATCAACTGAGGATAAAAATTAATTCATGTTGAAAAAAATCATAAATGTTATAAATAACACATGTTAAATTTAATGATTTCGTTGCATTTTTTTTAAAAAAAATTCCAAATATAAGATATTTTTAGCATTAATAATATCATGAAATATTATTAATTTCATATTTTAACGAGAAAAATAGTATTTGAATTATTTTGGTACTTTCTACAGTTTATTAATTTAATTTTCTGTCATGTGCCGTTTAGGTTCTGGAACTATTATAGAATTGATCAATTTATTACTGTCAATCTTTAAATTTCTACCCTACTGAACTTAAAGAACAACGTTATATTCTTATTAAACCTTTTTTTTCGATTTAACTTTTATTTCCAGAAAATGCTATTTACTCACTTTATTTACGAAGAAAATCACCTTTAAAAGAAAAATTAATAAATGCATTTAATTCAACATATACAAAAGTATTTTTCGGGGAAAATGCAATAATGAAACTCATAAAGAATTTACCATAACAAAATAGAATGACTTCTAATATTAAAATTTTAATTCCGGAAAATTTAATCATAGCGGATTTAAATATTCAGATTTTTTAAATTATTATCATGTGAGAATATTGTTTTCTTCAGGGGGCTTCAAATAATTGAAGACAACGAATAATTGATGCTCGCAATCGTGTAGGCAATGAGCATAAATGACAATATTCATCAATATCTTTTAATCGCATATATTTTTACCTGCTTTTACCAGTACTGCTTTATTATTGCGTATACTTCTTTAAAAGCAGATGCGTTTATAAAAGGTTGACCTGATTTTGCCAGTATTGCTTTTTCAAGCCGGTTTTAATTACTTAATGACTTAAATGAATTGAGACAAATAATCACTTAAAAATAATAATGTTCTCACATGATAACTTGAAATTTGCGATTGTAGTTTTCATTTTTCTCTTTTATTTATTTTCTTACTAAGCTACAAAATTTACACCCTGTTTTATCAGAAAAGCAAATTGAAGAAATCAGACAGTAATTGAAAAATACTATACATTTTTTAAATATGAAGCATATATAGGATATTGCAATAGGGTATACAAAGTAAAATATTTTTCAATAAAAAGAAACAAACACGAACGTCATAAATGAACTAAATATGTAACAATAAATATATTATTAAAACAATAGAAAATTACGAAGAAAGCTTTAAAACCTTGTATTGCTAATTAAACTCATAACGACATAAGTATAAGTTTTAATTTATAATTAACAGAAACCTTTCGTATTTATTACTGAAAAATAAAACTGAGATTTAAATAAATGAACTTTATTTACTGAAAAATAATTAATAATTTGAGGGTGATTATGTAAGAATATAAATGGGCACAAATTTCTGTCACTGCAATTTTTTATATACCTTTATTTTGTGTCAATTTTTTTATTAATTTAATATTTAGCTACAGTTAATAACATTAACTGCCATATTTCAAAATAAAATACAATCGAAATCAACACTTAAATTCAAAAACAGCAATAGTAAGCACAACTTTAAGCAGCATATTTTTGGAAGTGATGTTTTTATTGAATAATTTTTCGATGCCAGTAAGAAACTGTGATAATGATATTTCCATATTAATTTCATGCCAAATCGAGTGCACAAGAATTGATGTTTCATTTTTACATTCCACTTGGAAAATAAGTATCTCTTTCCAATAATACTGTTGACAGATCTGGTGACCTGCCTATAAATGCATAAGATCTAATGCGCTAACACTGACGTACATCTAATACTTTTCAGTAAAAGTTAAAAATATTTCATTTATTAATATATATAAGAAAGAAAATTTCAAAACACTTACCAAGGAAAATATGTTCATCTAATTCTTGATTTTTACATCTAAATTGAATCGAAGATTTACTAAGTTGTGATGGCCATTCAGAAATCCACAGTCAACATATCGATCGCTTGAAGTAGTTAGACAATCAAATCGATTGCAATAATAAAAAGAAAATGCATTTAAAATATGAAGCTTTGTCGCAATGTTTAATTAACGCTGAAATCTAAGTTTGTTTTGTCTCAGGTTGTAGTTTCGCAGTAACTGCGACGCTTGGCATTTCGGACATAGTAGTGGAAATACAAGCAGATTTGCAGGGTTACCACGCGTAATGGATTTCGAGAATCGGGGCGCCAACTTTCTCGCCATGGCTGCTTATCAAAGCTTAAATAACTGAAGTAATGACAAGAATTTAATAATCTGTCTAAGCAGAAAGAAATTTTCATTAGGAAACTCACAACTTTATTTGGCAGCCAGTTTTGTGCGATTTTAAAACCTCAAATGCTTTATTTTGGTAAAATGAGTATTTAAATGCTAAATACAAAATTCAAACAAAGATTTAACATATTTTAATATAAAAAAAACTTTAATGTCTTACTTGTTACTTTAAAGGCAAAAATAAATTTCGTTTATCCTTATCATAAAACAACATTTTTCTTTTTTTATTTGCAGGATTTTTTTTATTTATAGATATTAAGTTGTTTACTTATTGCTAGTCATTTAATCAATTATTCAATACAAAAATTTAGTTTCAAAATGCTTTTTTTTTCAGAATTTTTTTTAAACGAATGCTGTATGTTAATTTTAAGTAAATGATTTAATAAGTTATTAATTTTAAAAATTATAATACTCTAACATGCAAGAGCAAAAATCTACAACTCTTCCATAATATTTGAAATAATTTCTAGTCTTAATGAATGAGCTGTTAATATTTTTATAATCGAACCTTTTAAGCCTATTTAAATGCATTTAAGTTCGATATAAAAAAGTTAACAATACAAAAATAAAAATATATAATTAAAAAAAACATCATCTACATATATATTTATAATTTCCATCTATTTTTATTTATCAGTTTGCCATTAATTTTTATTATAATAGAACAAGCTGTTTTACACTTTGTTTTCAAATGATATTACTATTTTTTTATTTTTAAAAAAATCTATTCCTTTGTGCTTATAATATATGAAGCTAAAACTTCATAATTTTAACAAAAAATTTATTTTTTTTAAAAAAAATCTCATTTGAGTACATAAATAAGAAAATATATTCGAAAGTTGATTCATATAAGTTAATTTTAAGCAAATTTTCAATGCTCTTTGGCATCAATCGATTCCCGCAGACGATTCTTCATAAATGAGTTTTTTTCACTATACCAACGTATACGCGCAGGAAAAACGGTTTTACGGATTTTTTGGCGTGAACTCGCTTTTTTATACAGGCGAAAAAATTAACCGAATTCAGTTTTTAAATATCCGGTTTTCTTATGCCTTTCAATCATTTAAATTGAGGTGAATTTTAATATGTCGCATATGTAAGCAATCGACTGATGGTTAAATTTGTGTTGCACTTACAAAGGTAAGAAATATTTTGGTATAATTAACATGTGATGAGGGAGAAAGTTTTTAAAGAAAATAATTTCTACACGCTTATTGGGAAATCAATGAAAATATTTAATGCCATTCTAATAATTACTATAATTAATATACGAATTTAAAATATGCTTAGTATTACAATTATATTTAATTGTTATATTATCATCATTTTTTTTTCAAAATGCATTCTAATTTTCGCTGCTATAATTTTTTTTTTTCGTTCTAATGTATTTTTTCAGGTTTTTGTGTATTTTTTATTATTGGGAACAAAAATTTTATAAAAAGTTATCTAATTAGGATAAATTGTGTTTCATGAATTATTTATTAATTTCATTAATATACCACTTTATTCTTATAGAAAAAAATGACTACTTTACGAATTGAAGGAACTTTATTAATATACATTTGGAACAATTACTTAAAATCGCATTTTTTCCTTTAAATGCATAAAATTAATTAAATAAATTATTTTCTTGTTGTGGCATCAATACCTTGAAGCAAATTGAAATTTGAAGTTTGGTTACCTTAATTCCTAATAATATTTCATGATTACTAATGGCCTTATTTCATATTTAAATTTTGTGTGCTTTCACACTTTCATTTAGCTCTTTATTTCTGGTCAAATTCAATTTGTCACTATTTCACAGCCCCTAGAAAAAAATGCTTAACATCAATAGAAATATTTCCAAAAATTAGAACTTTCTTTAATTGTGAAAAAATTCTTTTCCTTTAATGTTTTCAGTTTTTTTCTTGGAATTTTGAAATATGATTTTTTTTTCAAGATTCTCTCTTTTTTTCTCATTATTTTCCTTATCAGTATAGATATACGATACATTGCTACAAAATGACGTAACTTGTTGAAATGTTGCCAAGTTGAAAATCTGTATCAGAGCGATTCCGTTGCCAAATTTGTTGCACGCGCGCTCACATCGAGAGTAGAGCAACACCACGTGACCGGGAAAACCTTCCGACGTCACGTGACGTCGAAATATCGATCGCATTTTCCCAATCTTCAAAATATCCGTGGATTCAGAAAAACGTGCGGTCCCTCTCTTCCCCCCAATTAATAAGGGAGGCTGAGAGCGGGACGACGGGAAATGGATTTTCCTATATCTTCTTCTTCCTAATTTGGCGATTTCATTATCTTTTGTTTAAGTCTGTTGAAGTGTAATCAGCTTTGAATCGATTTACGTACAATGTGAAAAGTGATGGCGGAAATTGCTGAAAGTTAACAAAATGCCAAATAAAATTTCCATTTTTTTAAAGCGTTTGTGAAAGAGTTATAATGGGATTAATTATGTATTGTCTTTTGAAGCTCAGTATAACTAAAACATTTTTTCTAAGTTTCTGACGCGATGTAAATAATTTTTTACTGTCTCGCGCATATAGTGAAAGTATTGAAATCAATAAAAAAAGATAAACTCGAAATTTTGACAAATATCCCCGTATTCCGAAAAGCACATTTTTATTTTCTCATATACGAAGTGTTCTGTTAGTCGGCGTCCTGGAACAGAGGTAACGCGTCTTACTAGTGATCTAGGCGTCCCGGATTCGAGTTCCGGTTAGGGCATGGTTATTTTTCTGTATACTATCTGTGAGATATGTGAATGTCCCCCTCTTGTGAAGAGATACATTTCAAGCGACTGTGATGAGAGAGTAGCTAAGTCGTTCTCTTGACCTTAGTTGACATTACTTCAAAAACAAGAAACACTCATTCAGCTTAAAATTGCTGACGGCTGTCATTGCGCTTGTCCAGTGGCAAGTGCCATTAGTAACAACAATAACAATAGTATTCTGATGATTATTAGGTGTGTGCTGAAACTGACGTCACAGAGGTAAAAAGCTCATAATTAAAATTAAAAAAATAGAATTTAAATAGCTGTCAAAGGGCTTGTTAATCAAAAAAAATTATGTGCTTATGTACTAGAAGCTGAAACATCCAAAGAAAAAAAGGGGGAGAAAAAAGGGGAAAGGGACCAAAACAAGGGGGAAAGGGAGAAAAAAGTGAAGAAGAAAAGACATACATAATATTCCACAGAAACAGTATCATAGGAGCATAATTAGTAAATAATAAATTTACTTATATACGAAGGACAGAAAAAATACTGTGATTTTCAAAAAATTCGAACGCGACATTTCGAGAAGTCTCCACGTTTTAGACCTTTCTGATTTTGGAAAGCGCATTTTTGGAAACGCCGTCTATGGCAAATATATCTCAAAATTCTTTTAATGGGTGAAATTTAGGTTTTCGGTCTTTTCACTAAATTTGTAGATTTCTATAAAATATTGAGCAAAATATTTTAAAAAGAAGTCTGACTGTTTGGCTGTCCGAATATATATTAGAACGATCATTACAAAACGAGAAGATTATAGAAATAAAATTAGATATATAGATTTAACATCTATAACTAGGCCCCTACCAATTGTTGAGCCAAATTCAGCAAAAGGGTTGACCACTTATCCACTGACTCTTTCAGCAGCAAGCAAACACGATAACTTTCCAATACAAAATTAGAGCCTAAATATATTCAATTTGATATTTCTGACTATTATAATACTTTCTCTTAGTATAATTCATTTGCATAATTTTGAGCCAAATCCAAGAAGGGTTTGGTTTATACCCTCTAAAATACGTAAACGCAATGACTCGAAAACACAATGACACAAATATAACAAATTTGGTATGACATTTTGTGACTACAAATGTAGCTTCATGTCAAACTTTTATTTCAATCGATTGAGAAAAACGCGTTTAAAAAATATGATTCAAATTCGATTTTCAGATACTATTAATATGCGAGGGATTAATCGCCAAAAAACTTGCCAAAGATTCCCCGTAAGATTCAATGAAAATGCTAAATTGATACCAAAGGTTTTTATTTCATAACTACTTAGCCCCTGGGTCATGCAACGTTTTTTGTTGGGTTTGGTTTAGTTTAATTATATTAACGTGCGGTTGTTAAGTAACACTAGAACTATTTTGTGACTTAGATCGCAATTTTGAACCACGGTCATACGACGAGGACGACACCTAAGCAGGCACCCTTCCTCTCCACACCACACCACACCAGCGGAAGTATGTTTAGCATTGACAGATTTAACTTGAGACAACCCCCCCCCCCTTACATGATGGATATTTGGTAGAATCGGATCTAGAACCTGAGATCCTCCCCCTTTTTTTTTCTCTTGGATTACACGATTCTGAAATTAGAGAGTATGCGAGAAAGATTTTGGAAGATCACTCTCACTGATTTTGTTTTATAATTTATTTTTTAGCGCTATAAATTTAGTTTTCCTATTTCACGTCACACTTAAGGAAAATCAATTTTAGACAGCTGAAATATTCAAGAGTGCCACAGGATTAATTTTACTGCTAGTGAAGAATTTCGTGCAATCACTAAAATTCTCATTTTTAAAAATAACTATAGTTGATTTTCTTTAAGGATTTGAAAAACACAAAATTTTAGTTAAAAAAAATATTTACATTTAGATTTTTTCGATGAAATATTTACCAAGGAATGCTTTTTTATTAAGAAATTTGGCTCTAACATTCAAAATTTCACTGAGAAATAATAAATTTATGTTAAATAAGTATTAAATTGTTTCGCCAAAAATAATAATAACGATAACTTTTTTTTGGATAATTTATAAAATTGATTTCATTTTTATACAGCTTTCATTTAATTAACTACATGCATATGATATGTCGTTAGATAGTTGAGTTTAATTATATTAATCAAATTCATCTGTTTGGGCCATTTTTCTGGTATAAAATTTAAATTATTAAGTAAAAATATATTTTCATTTTATTAATCCGGTCCATGCCATTAGAGATCACTTTAAAAATTCATCATTTTCTGTTTTTCTTCGCACCTCATTCGATCGTATAATTTTCATGCCGCTTCCCCATATAAACAGTTAATTATTTCATATAATGTTGTTGTTATTACTTTAGGCACTTTACGAGCTCACTGATAAATTTAAGCCGAGTGAGCATCTCTTTTATTTTCAGCAACGTCAACTAGAGTCAAGAGCACGATTTAGTTATTACATGCTTCACATTCGCTTGCACAATCCTTTTATACAAGGGGGGAAGTGAAACATTCATATACCTCACAGATAGAACACAGAAGAATGACCTTGCCTGAACCGGGACACCCAGATAGGGGGGGGGAGATGAGCTATCCCTATGCCAGGGCGCCGGTATTTCAAATAATTGCTCGTTGTAATTATTTTTAGTATTAAATATTTACTTATTTCGGTTTTGAAAAGATATTTTTATTGTGTATTCTTTTGAACGTAGACTGGAAGAAAATTAATTTCTTGTCCCCTTGTTGGAAAACTGTTTCTGCAGCTTTTATCCTTTTATAACGAGTCATTAAGTCATTAACGAGTCATTATTAAGTCATTTGATAGACTGCCTTTGGGGCTTCAGGGATACATCATTTCTTTCTTTCAGAACTTTCAGACACCTTAAAATAGCTAATCTAAACCAAGAAGGAAACTTACTAAAAGATATGAAACAGAGATGTAATAAAATAGCCGTAGAACAGATCATAATCTTATTATAATTATATTTCAAAATCCTCTGCTTTAAATTTTAAAATAATTCATAAAATTTGAAGAAAAAGTTCTCTAAAGATTTTACTAGCACTAAAAAAATTTGAATTTTAGGATAGTGTTAAAATATTTTACTTCGAAATAACTGCAGAAGAACGGCAAAATTTCGATTACTTTTTAACTAATTGAATATTTAACTTTTCCTTATTTGAAAACTTAATAACATTCTTTCTTTTATCTTAAAGAATAAGCGTTCGAAGTTTGGTTGAAATTAACCTGCTCGTTTAGGAAATGTGGAACATACAAAGCCACAATGGAATTTATTTAGATTATTATTATATAAGGCTTAGTTAATCTTTTATAATAGTCAAGTTTTTCCTTGACTTAGGAATATTCCGAAATTTATCCCTTAAATGAAAAGGTAACAATAATGATTAGACCTCGGATAAGGTCTTATCTATAATCATCAAAGAGTTTCAGATTTAAAAGCATAACTGGAATATATCAAACTTTTTATTTATTAGCAAAAGATATTCTTGTTTTTTAGACAGTAATCTGCCTGAAGTAACAATGTATTTTTTCCAGGTTATAATTATTTGCTAACTCGGTAGATCGAATTAAATACCAGTCATCAAACAATGTTTTGCAGATAAATCAAAACAAACAAAGCAATCCTCTAAAAATAGAACGTTTCGTGCTAATTGATATCGATCATGTTTCTCATGTTGTAAGTGCTTTCACCATTTCTACAAATGAAAGAAGAGAAGCTGTGCGTGCATGTGTGCGTGCTTGTGCGTGTTTGTGTGCTTGTGTGTGCGCTTGTGTCATGCTTGTTGACTTCCCACATGTTAGATATTTGACTAGAATTACTAAATTAGATACAAATAAATTTTAAACTTTGTATCACGAAGGATTTGATTAAATTTTGAATTATTAAAACGTAATTTTTTTTTCGATTCAATAAAATATTCCTACACAAAGATAAATTTTGCAAAGTTGTAAAATTCTTTAAAAAAATGCTTTTGAGTATTTTAACTGTGAATTTCGACAATTTTTAAGAATATTTTTAATATAATTTTCCGTGATTCTTTTCTTGTTATAATGAAATCAAAGCAGCTTTCATTGTTTCATTCAATGTTTTTAGAGCATTCTCCTATCATATTTGAAAGCTAAAGATCATTTTATTTATTTTTTGCTCAGTTTACAAGAGGAGAATGAAGGAAATACTGCAAAAATCAATGGGTAATTAACATAGCGTTACAAATTTGTAATATTTTTTACAAGCATTTTCATTGTAAGAAAGAAATTTTTACAAATAACTCTAGGGGATGACTTCTGTTGCTTTTGCATTCGGACTATCGTATAGAATAAAATGTAGTGCTATTGAACTTGGCGGACTGTCTCCCCATGCACCCATTGTCCGAGACCTCAATTTTCGACTTGTGTACTTTGAATTTCCATAACGATTTATTATCCAAATAACTGTTTTTAATAATACTAATATGAATATAATATCGTGGTACTCTATTAAAGTAGAGAAGCTACATCCGGGGGGAGGGGGGCGGTTCACCTCGAAATGAGAACGAAATGCTTCCGGTTAGGTGGTTGAATCTTGCATGAAGGAGGGTACACTAATAGGTGGAGGTAGGCTCCTCCCATCGATGACTGGACGTACTTTCTACGGGAAGGGATATACCGTGGTCGGTGATGGCCCTTTGGACTCAACCACAGTTCCCACTCGTTATGCGGTTACGGGGGTCTGATCATTCAGTTCCATGATTTAAATTCGTGTGCTTTCGTGTATGGTCAGAGAGTCCGGTATGACTTAGAGTAGAGAAGCATATGTGTTTATGTGATTTTATTTTTTTACAATTTTTGTTTTTTCCTTTTAATTATTTTATTTGTATTTTTTATTCTTGGTATAGTTATTTATACAACAATTATTTATTAATACTGGATATAGATGGAGCGATATGCTGTAAACCATGTATGCTTGGAATGTGAGCGACGCGCGTTTGAGCTTTTTTGTTGAAACGCTTCAACCAGAGTGTTGGCACGAAATAGTGCAAAGAAGCACCGCTCGCCCTCTTTTAGCAGCAAAAGGCATTGTTCATTCTATCTTTGCTAGCAGCAATTCCTACATTTAAATCTATATTATTTGCTACTTTATATATGTGTTTAATCATCGTCCATGTGTTGTTATATATATGTATGTCCAATAAAATAAATAAGAAAAGGGCAAAAAAAGCATCTTGCCTCGGATTAAACACATATACCCTGCTACAACATGATCATAATAAACAGTACATGTGCGAAAAGACTAAAATAACACAGTTGTAAAGTCCAATGGGATGATTAAAACTATTTTATTGAGGGAACCAACTGTTCGTCAGAAGCGGCTAATATGCTATAAACAATAATGTTATATGGTACAAGTCTATATTATATAGGCATTTCTACACCATTATAGAGTCGGCTTTCTGGCACAGAGATAACGTGTGTTCCGGGAGTCCCAGGTTCGAGCTAAGTCGTGCTCTTGGCTCTAGTTGGTGCTACTTCAAAAACAAGAGAAGCTCCTTTCGGCTTAAATCTGCTGCTGTATCAGCAGGTGGTTTGCCATAGGTAACAACACCATTAGAGAAACCATTATTCTGCATCATCTTAGGTAGACAATGATATTTTGGTTATAATAATTAAAAATGCTCTTAATGAGATTAATTTTAGTTTATAACACACAGACAGTACAATTTCAAATACAGTGGTTTAAGCAATGTAAAGCTCGTCCTTTATATCAGCGACGTAATAAATTTCGCTATTCCATATCCAGGCGCACAATTTTAAACATAATATTCATTAAAGGAAGTTATTAAGCTCTAACGAATTACTTTTTTATATCATATGAGAGCATGATGCTGTTTCGGTTAGGAGGTTTTGTTGTCTTCGAAATATACTGACAAAGATTTTGTTGGCTTTGGGTTGCTGGAAGTTATTGGTTGAAGATTTTTTTAACCTGATTTCACAATGTCTCATTATTATTATGTATGGTTCTTTGAAAGCAGATGAGTTTTTAAAAGGTTTATCATCTACTATAGTGCTTTATAATTACGTATGCTTCTTCATAACAGAAGCGTTTTTAAAAGGTTGACAAAGAACTAGGACATCATAGCTGTTATTTCAAAATCTGTCGAGTTCCAAAACCTTGTTTGCCTGCTAAAAAAACTGAAAATGAAACTTTAAAAAAATTATTATCATATATATAATAAAGAGAGAGAAGGATAGAGATCGATAGAGATGTTTCGTGATTGTTTCTAATCGGTTTAAACTAGTTAATGATTTAAATTAATTAAGACAAAAATGACAAAATGAAATAATAATATTCTCACATGATAACTTGAAATTTACGATTGTAGATTTCATTGTTTTCCTTATCTATATTTGGTGGTAAAAATTTATTTTCTTCGATATGATTGATTTTTTTAAAAAAATATTTTTTCAATACAAACTTTGTTTGGTTTGAAGATAATTAAGGTGTTGAAAGGTTCTTTATCAAAAGCAGGCAGTAATTGCTTCAAAAGAAAAATATAATTCAAGGAAAGAAAAAGAACTGCTAATCTTAAATAAATTGATGCGATTTTTTTTACTCGAACAGCATTTATTATGTCATATCAATTCTGGCTTTTAAAAAGGCTAATAATGTACAAAAAATGATTGAAAAGGTTATCGTTACTTCTTTGCTTTATTCTGATAATATATTTAACGAATTTTTTGAATAATTTTAATTTTTTTTGTTTAAACAGAATAATTTGCAATCGTATGGTCTGAATTTTTCTTTTATTAGGACATTTAATAAGTATTTTACAGATGTGTTTATTTAGCTAAGTTTAGTTTGATGATGATGATGTCGTGTCCACTTTTTACCACGGAAAGAGGGGTGCAGTAGCTTCTGAGAGTATGGACCCCTGAGCACCCGAGGTCAGGAGTCTGACTTCTAGCTCATATGAGGATGAAACACCCATCCACATGCCCTTTTCACAGGGGAGCACATTCACACATCTCACAGATAGAACACAGAATAACAACCATACCCAAACCGGGACTCACAGAACACGAGGAAGACGCGCTACCTCTGTGCCAGAAAGCCGGCTTAAGTTTAGTTTGATTACATTATATAAATGACCCATTTTGATAGAAGCCCATGACCATGTGATAGAATGACTCATTTTGAGCAGCAGTCAGATGATGAAGATGATGCCTGAGTTACCATAACCTATCTTCAAATTTTGCCCCTCACTAAAGTGAGGACATTTGACCCACTAAGTCAGAAGTAGCATACACTCACTCACATACACGAATGTTTTTCTTTTTTTTAATTTTTCCATTTTTTATGTAAGATCGCGTAAAAAAATATCATAATCGTTAAAAAATTACAACCATTATATTTTGACAAATCTCTGTTTCAGACCACCTTGAGTTTAAAAAGCATATTTTTGGATTATATCTGTCTGTGGCCGGCTTTCTGGCACAGAGGTAGCGCGTCTTCCTCGTGTTCTTCGAGTCTCCATTCGGGCATGGTTGTTCTTCTGTGTTCCATCTGTGACATGTATGAATGTCCCCCCTGTATAAAGGGGATGTGCAAGCATGTGGGGATGTGTGCCATCCTCATATGAGCTAGAAGTCAGACTTCTGCCTTCGGGTGCTGAAGGGTACATATCCTCAGAAGCTACTGCACCCCTCTTTCCGTGGTAAAAAGCGGACAAGACATCATCATCTGTCTGTCTATGAACACGATAACTTAAATATGCTTTGACTTACATGGATCAAATTTAGTATATCTTTACACCATATTTGTAAATTACCACTGAACTTCGAATGGAATCAATTTAGAATAAATCTGTCCGTCCAATTGCCTGAGTACAAATTGATAATGACTACGAAACGTAAAGAGTAAACATAAATAAATAAAATTTAGTTTAAAATTTAATGCACAGATTTTTATCAAATTTTCGACCGAATCTATCTTATGTTCATCGACTGTCGATTCATACTTTCGTAACTCATGTAATCAAAATAATTCAAAAACATATTGGCTTACATCAATGAAATGTGGTATATGATTTTATGAATACAATTCAAGCTCTGTGCCAAATTTTATTTTCAGTCGATGAGAAAAAAAGGCTTCCACAATGCATATTCGATTTTCGTGTACTTATGTATGCATCGCATGCCGTGGATTAATTGCCAGATTCATTAGAAACAATATATTCTTGAAAAAAAGATAGTGTTTCGTATTTGTTGTTTGAAAATGTTGTAAAGCGTAGTAGATGCAGTAAAATGTCGAAGATTTTTAGTCGGGGGGGCATATCACCTTTATTAGGTAATTGAGATGGTAGAAATGGACGACTTGAAACTATTTTTTTTTAATTTTGTAATTAATTTTCTTTTATAATTCATTAAAAGAAAATAAATGATCCTTTGTAGAAAATAAAATGTTATAAATTTACTTTTATAATTCATTAAAAGTAAAATGAAGTTTTCTCCATTACTTCCGAGATAACTTCCGAAAATATCCAATGCAAGTATAGACAAAAGGATATAGAACTAAAGTAGATACTTTTCCGTTAGCCTGACGGCAGCGAAAAATCGCCAAAGAAATTTGGTGGAATTCTACATTGTTTGGCGATTTTTTGCTTTAAAATCGCTGAAAGAAATTTGGCGTAATTCTACATTATTTGGCGATTGTTTGCTGCCACCCGGCTAACGGAAAAGTACCCTAAAATGCACCAATTTAATTTTTGTGTTGATTGATCTCTCCAATTTCTATGAAAATAATATAATATAAATTTCAAAATAGGTTTTAATGTCCCAATGAAGTTCAAATTATTTTTATTATTTCAACAAATATGTAATAGTAAAATTTTCTTCCTTTATAAAAAAAACTAGGGCAGCAATTTTTTTTATTAGCTGATAAATTTACTAAAATATTTAGAAAGAGAATATATATATAGCAAAAAAACTATAAGCAATTTGAAATTATGCTCAATTTTTAATGACTCTATGATGCTATGGGATTTTATTAGTAAGGATCATGCACAAAATAAATAGAAAAGGTATGCAATTTAAAAAAATAAAACCTCTTTCACAGTTTGATGATTAGAAAGTTTAGGAGAAAAAAGCTTCAAATTGAGCATCAAATCAATTCTTATGTAAGTGACTCAATTGAGATTAAATTCAATCAGTATTCTAGTCGTGCTATTAGTTTTTCAAAAACGGTTAGAAATGTACTCAAAAGATAAACCAATGCATAATTAAAATGAATATTATTTGCTAAATCTTATTTTGATTTACGTATTAGACATTGATTTTTTTTATTTACGCCATAACATTGGTGATAAAAAGCCTCATAACCCAGAAAATATCCACTGGACATCCCTAACGTGGCGAGTTCGGTTCTCAACTACACATTTCTCCACATTACAGCAGAAATCAACGAATAATCAGTCATGCTGAAATAATAAAATTTATTAGCCGTGAATTAGGATTTTTTTTTCAAAAACTGATAAATATTTGCGAGTAATTCACAATATATCCAATAGTAACTTTTTACAATCAAGAATTCATTTTAGTAATACTAGGATAAAAAATATGGAATAGGAAAATGATTTGAAAATACGAAAAGTTTGAGAACCGCTGACATGCGATATAACGTTCAAAAATTCAGGTCATCTTAAAACAAAAATTCAGTTTCTGAAGAAAAAAAAATTAATGCTCAGTTTTAAGGATAAAGCTTTAACTTTCGTGATGTATGAAGACGCTTACTGAAATGATGGTATAGATTTGTTCTATAATTATGGTGGAGCTTACGTTTACTTTGTCCTGATTCCGGTCGATTTCACTCTCAAAATCAAAAGTGTGTTAAGGGCTATCGATTTTCTACTTGCATATTTTTCCTACTATATTCTTCTATTCATGTTGATGTATTAGTTGGTATTTCACGAGAGTATTCTTGCTAAAAAAATTACATGATAATATTTCCTTCCTCCTATTTTTAGGGAATTAAAAAAATAGTTTTGAAACAAAAATCTTTTAAATAAAAAAAATTCAAACAATGTAAGAATTTTTTTTAAAAAATGACTCTCGATTTGAGAATAATTTGCGGTAACCAGCATATACGTCTCCATTAAACGCAGTACAATATAAAATATTTCATAAATTTTATTTAAAAAAAGGATTAAAATGAAGCCAACTTTATTTTAACTTTTTGGCAATACACTTTTTTGAACTTTGAAAAATAAAATCCATTATCTTCATATTTAAAATAATTAGTGATACTAAATAATCAACCAGCCAGTCCTAATCACAAGTCCGATTACGACAATTCTTGTTTCGTTTAAAATTTCATAGCTTTTAAATATATTGTCGAAAACACTTTTTTTTTTTGACATTTTAGTTTTGAAAGACATCTCAAGATAAAGCCTTAGTATAGGAACTAATTTAACAATCATACCGATTTCGCTTCTTTAATAGTGTAGAGAATCACTCTTATTTGGGAGTATTTGAAATAGTATTTTCAATTGAAGTGATATGATTTAGTTCATCAAAGTTTATAGGAATTACTAAATTAATGCAATTAATGTGGTGAGTGAATGGCTGGTCGCCGAAAGCGTCTAATAAATTTTTTTAAAAAAACTCTTTTCTTTTCTTCTTCTTCTTTTTTTTTTTTTTCCTATCGTGTCATAAAAGAAGTTATATCGAAAAATCTTTTTTCCAATTTCAAGTTTGAAGCAGAGCCGTAACTAAAGTCAGAGAGACATTTTGATTTTTTTTAAAGTTCGTTTTATTCTCTCCCGGGATGCATGATTTATTGTACAAGCAGAAGTGACGAGCACAATACAGAACAACACAAAGCGAAATGAGGAAAAACTGATAAAATTTTTATCCCTATGAATATATTCTATGAGATTTTAATAGGGATTTCCAACACGCGCCAATCACATAAAAGGGAGTCGTAAGGATCTTTTAGGAACATTTGTATAAATCAGCATTATTTTATCTTTCACTCGGAGTGTGGAACCTTGTCGATTTTTACACGATTCATCAATTTTAGAACTCGTGTTGCATTAATTAAACAGCTAAACAGTGGAATTGGATCAAGAAATAAGAAAATATCGTAGAATGAAGTCGATATGTGCTGAACTGAGCTAAAAATTAGAAAATCATTTAAGTTTAAATTAAAATTTAAAATATCATCACACCCACCCATTCGTACATATATATAAAAAAAGATATCTTATGGAATACAAACACCATTTCTGTAATAAGTTATTCTATAACACATCTAATATACTTTTAACATAAAATTAGACAATTGAATAATATTCAAAAGGTATTTCATAGTGCAGACAAAATGTTAAATTCCTGAAAATTTTTCGATGCAGACGATAGTTGTTCTTTTATATCATCCATTGATTAGAGTTGAGAAATCTTCTAATTACGGAAAATCACGAAAGGATCATCAATTTTGAAAACTTCAAACATTAATTCATGTACACAAACAACTGCAACTGTTCTTTCACCCCCACCCCTTCTAAAGGTGTTCATTATGCGGAACAGGGAAAAGAAATCGTCTTAAACTGATCGGAACACGCAATCTTTCGAAAGGGATGGGGGTTTCTAATCGTTCTCCACAGACGGGATCGGGTCGAGACAGGCAGACTGGCTCCGGTGCACCTGGTGCTTTCGACCTACCTGCGCGACCACCCGGAGCCAGTGCCTTCTCCTCCCCCGACACTTCGTGACCACAATAGGAACCCACTTTGTCTCCCAGCACAGTGCCCTGCTTTTGGTTCCTTTGCAAGTAAATAAATGAAAGAAAAATGCATGTTGTATGGATTCTCAGCCATTATAACGCGCTCTTTTCTTCTTTTTTTCAGCATTCAGCATCTAATTATCCTTTCCGAATCTAATTCCGCCTATGCTCGTGTTATTTTTTATCAAATCTGATCTCCGTTCAATATTTTTTTGTAATCATCAAATCAGTGAAATCAGTGACAATGCATAATTGCAATAAAAATTGTCATTATTTTGGATTTACTGTTCTAAGCGCATATTAATGGAGTAAATTACTATAAATTAGAATGGTCTTCCGAAAACTTTCTAGCGTAGTAAACTCATCATGCCAAAGAACGTCTTGCATGACATTGGTGCACGCTAGTAACGAAATATTAACTTTTCACAAGAATTTGACATTTTTACTAAATTTATCGCGCCACTCTTCATCAGTATTTTTTATTGATATACTAGCCGCCTTTGGCGACCAGTCGGTTCGCCAATATTAATGCCGACTAAAGGGTTCAATCATTTTTTTTGGTACAACTTGGTCTCATAATAAGTTTTTCAGCAAAATATTGTTAACCTTCAAATTTCGATAGTCATATAATTCACTTATACTATCATATGGGCCTTAAACAGTCATGATCTTTGAACTCCACAACTCTCTCTGATTTTCTATCAGTTCCCTTAAAATTCAGTTTTAAATTAAAGTGGAACTGATGAAACCTTAATTAATATAAAGGCCTCTTTACTCAATCCAAGCATGTCTTTGAATAAAACTAAGAACTGAAAGCAGAGTAGTCCGACATTGAAGTTTTATCTTCACTACAGAAATTGAAACATTATAGTTTTTTTTTATAATTTATAATATCTCATGGAATTATTCAGCAAACATTTCACAGATTACATGAAACATTCAATTTTTAATTTTATTTTTAAGTGTATATAAATGCTCTCAATAATAACATTTTATCATTTTTTTGCTTTATAAATATATTGCAAAAAATTATGGTTTAAATTCCTTTGGTCTTATATATTCATATTTGTAAAATACTCTTAATATTTCAACTTCTAAATAAATAAAAAACATTTCTATCTTCTGAGATCAAATGATTAGCTTCTTTGAGATCTCGATAAAGTGATCTAAAATCGCCAGTTTTTATCGAATTGTTATATTGAAATTTTCATAGATCGATCAGCTTTGATGATTGATTTAGTTGATTAGAGTGCCACTTTTTATTTTTTATTTTCAGGACTTATTGTTTCTAGAATATTTTGTTAGATTATGATTTACAAAGTAGATGAAATTTTGCATTATTAATTATTACGTATTCTTGTTTGAAAGAAGATGCGTTTTGAAATATCTGACCTGCTTTTACCAGTATAGATTTAATATTACGTATGTTTGTTGAAAGCACACGCGTTTTTATTTCGCATCATTCATTAAAGTGCGGGGATAAATTACAAACACGAAGGCGAATTCTTTGATTTGCACAATATATCTTCTTCACATAAGTAAAAGTGACAATTCAAAACATGTCTTATGGTTTTAAAAATTAAAAAAAAACGGATGCAAAAATATTTTACTTCTACTTAATATCTATTGCTTTTTGTTCGTCGTTTCTTTGAAATGACGTCATCCTTCAAGTTCGTTTAAGATTTCTTGCTTTTAAATAATTAGTTTCGCTTTCAGAAGATTATCGTTTGGTATTTTTCTAAAAATTCTTTTTCAGTTTTAACTGTCGCACTTTTATAATATATTTTTACTTGGTATTTTTTTTATTTAAATTCTTTAATTTAATTAAGAATTTTGATATTGCAAACGATCAAGAAAATTTTTCTCTTGTATTTATTGTTTAAAAATATGATTATTTATTTCATTTCAAATAATCACGTGATGAAAATTACATATTTCTGTTTTATTTTTGGTAGTAATTAACTTATTTTTTTAAATCAGAACTTCTGAAAATGTGATGGCAACATTTTATTAAAAGCTGATTTTTTTAGATCCTCGTGAAGATAAAATTTTATTTTTATTTTATGCGAAATAAAATGTTGAAAAATACAATTAAATTAAATATTTAAAAATTCATTAAAAATAGAGTTTTAATTTATAGGTCAAAACATTAGTATCATTAAAAAGCTAATTTTTTGAGCATTAACTTGATGCAAAAATCAATTTTGTGCTGTAATATTTTCGGAAGTTATAGCGAAAAAACTTCAAAATTTCGCTTATTTTTTAATTAATTCAAATTTTAATTAAAAATTCAAAAAAAGGGCCCCGAGGTGTACATTCCCAGGCCCCAAGGTATACATGTACCAAATTTGGTAGCTCTAGGTCAAACGGTCTGGCCTGTACAGCGCCAACAGGCACACACACACATACATTGTGCTTTATTATAAGTAAAGATAACACGCGATAAATAATATCTGAAAATCGAATTTTTACTTTTGACACATTTTTCTCAATTGATTGAAACAAAGATGCGACACAAAACTGCAATAGTAGTCATAAAATCACATACCAAATTTCATAGACATAGATTATTGTATTTTTGAACTAACACACTTACATGCATCTGCAAGTACAAACCAAAGACAATCAACATTTTGTTGGTTTTGACTGAGTTTCTTAGTTGCCTGTACTATAGGTGAGAAATCATCACTGTAAGTGCCAATGGCCGATTTTTAGATATTTTATCTCTTTTTACACTGTAGTAATTGAATTAATTTATATTCTAACTGACGGACTTTCTTCGAAAGGATTTCACACAAAATTTCATAGAAATCTGAAAATTTAGTGTAAAGACCGTATGCCTAAATCCATCAGCTTAGCTTAAAGCGTTTTAGAGTTATATTTGTCAAAGACAGACAGACGAATATTTCCCTAAAATTTATTTTTCGTATTCAGAGAGGTTTAAAACTTTCAAATTCGGGAAAAAATTGAATTCGAATTGTCTAATGATTATTATATTTTCTATATATTACGTAAATGATGAAAATAAAACAGGCATGCTTCTTGTATTTTGCTTTTTATTTGGAACTGTTTTTGTTAAAATACATTCCAAGTAGGTGTATGTAATCAATGGCCGAGTTTTAGACATTTTATTGAAAAAAAAGCAATGATTAAAGGATCCATCTTTTAATAAACTATTCAATTTAATTTTACATTTCAAAGCATTTTTAATTTGATCATCATTAAAGGATTTCGATAATTTTTGATTTCACTAATTTTGAGAATGAATTTGTTTTTATTTATTACGACTGATTATTTCAGGAAAGCCACGTTTGCACAAATTGTCCTTTTTAGTATATATTCGGCTTTTATAAAGACTGTAACAACAAATTGAATGCTTTGAAATTTATCGGTATCTGAGTAACTAAATTTGATAAAGTGGTAATGTTATCCCAACATTTTATCATTTATAAAATTTGTATTTTTTATTTTACATATTTGTTTATTGCGCAGCAAAAAAAAAATTAAAATTCTTAATCAATCAATTTTCCTTGATTACCAATCTTTCATGATATTTTTTGTGATATTTGTAACCCTTGTTTCTATTTAATCTGGCAAAAGCTTAAGAACCGCGCTTCTGGAGGTACGCCGGAGAACACACCTTCATTCCTTCCTCCTCCTCCTTCCTCCCTTTCATGATGTTTTTATTTAATTTTCTAATTCCTTTTGCAAAACACATACATAACAAGTAAAAAAAAAACTTTAAGTCAATTCCTACTTAGGTTAACGAAGAAAAATTTATTTTAATTGCTTTTTATAAAATAATGACAATTAATATAAATAATTAGTCAAAAAATGATCAATTTTGGAAAGAACTGAACTCGTTTTTTTTTTCACCTCCACGTGAAAAATACCGAAATTCTTGCATTTTACCGACTGAACTACTGCCTGTTAAATTCAATTTTTATTACAAACTCCTAAAATTCCATTTAATGTATTGAAAATAAATTCAAGTTAATCATTTTCAATTAATTTAAGTTTTTATTACATAATTGAGGTCCAAATGCCCTTTTTTAAAAAGACATTCGAAGCTATTTCTCAAAATTTTAGATTTCGCATTTCAAATTATTGACCTCCGCTCCGTAAGTATTGTTTAGGAAATATTGTTACATTTTTAGCGTAGCGGGCACGGATTGAAACGACTTTACTTGAGGACAGCACAAACAAATTTATTTACAGGATGACTTGATAAAGTAAAACTTCAGATAAACACAATCCAGCAGTCAACAGTCACTAACAGCTTAAATACAAGCCTTGCGCACGATAAAAACAGACCGAAAAACAGCTATCGTATAGCACAGCAAACAGTAAATCCAAGCGAGCTCAATAATACAACGTTAACAGCAAACGCAAACACAGCTCATGCGTGAAAAGCAAGCCGCTTGTCCAGCTCTCTTCACGTCCGAGAGGAAAACTGTTGAAACTACGGCAAACCGTCCTTTATATAGCTGAGCAAGAGAGAGCCCAAAAGCATGCGGGGCTTCATGAATGGTCCAGCGACTACCAGACTATTCCTTTCGCCAAACCAACCCGACTGGTGTGAAGCTCCTCGTCAAACGTCGCCAACTTCGGTGCTCGTCCACTTGTAACAATATTAGTAAGAAAAAATCTTCATCGACACAGATTAAATTAGGACAATGTAATATAACAAGAATAAAACTGTTTTCGAGTCCCCCATATTTCTAATCTCATAGATTTACCTTCAACTTAGTACTTTAATGTATATCCGGTATATTCTGAGGACACCCAGAGACCTGCAGTGAAGACGTAGTGGAAAAGCAACTGTTGCACGTGGGACCGAATTGCACTTGAGCTTTTAATTCTGAGATCCATTTTAATTATGAAATTAGTAGCTTGGTGATAAAGTGTCGGTTTTTAAACCCGATATTTACCGATGGACCGTCGTGTGAGCAGATCTGATGCACAGTAATTTATTCGAGAGACAGGGAAAGGATATTTCCAGGCTGATGAGAAGCAAAGGTGCGAAGAGGAGGTATTGTTTCAGATGTCGTCCTCAACTTCTGACATTGATGAAAATTCTGTAGGTTTAAAGCAGCGCTGCTTTGAGATGGAACATAAATATAACAAAACTACAATGTGTTAGTTTCTCTTAAATAAACTAATGGGTAAGAAATTTTGCTTCAAAAATGTTTGACTAAGGATAACGTTATTATGAGCAAATTTTAAAGTTCATCATAAACAACAAAGGAAGACATTCTAAAATTTGGCAATAGTTGTGAGTTTTGTAACAGTTCATATGACACAGGACATTGATTGAAAATGGGATGGAAATCACTTTCCCTAGTCAGTGTCCCATCGCTGGGCATCTCAGATATGCGGATTAAAAGCTTCCGGTTCTTGTCACTGGGTGGCCGCAGAAACGACGTGGGGTTGATTACTCCCTATGAAGAATGGGATGTGCTTCCTACGGAAAGGGAGGGATGGCCTTTAGGGCTCAGCCTTAGATCTCACCAATGCAATCACGGTGGTCTGATATTTAGATTTTACCTTATGACCCAGAACTAGTCGGAGTGGTCAATGCATGATTACTCCACATTCGTTATTAATGAAAAATCTCGAACATTTAAAAAATGGGGAAACGATTTGGATATGAAAATAGAAGCATTTCCTTCTTTCTTATATGTCTTTACTACTAAAAAAGACGAATGTTGTGAATTTACTACTTAAAAAGATGATGAGTGTGTGAATGTAAATGATTACGCACATCTTCAGAAATCATATATGCAAGAAGCTACCAGATGACACTGATTGCTTGTACTAATGACGAGAGTGATGTATAAGGAATACAGGCAAGGAAGTAAAATTGTTCGCAAATGCTTTATAAGCCTTTCAGTCCAATGACCGCATAATTAAGACACAAAGGATGCATTTGAATGATTTTTTACGTGGTAAAACTATCGACCGGCTGGAATGTGGGCGCACCCAACTGGAAGTATCCGAGGAACTTGGAATTGTCCAGAGTGTCATCTGCAGGTTTTGGCAACGATTCCAAGATGATGGCAATGTGAGTAGACGTTACAATATAAGTCACCCTCAAATGAGAACCGATATTAGGCAGTTATTGCCAAAAGAAACAGACGGAGAATAGCATTAGGCCTGTCTCGTCAGATCTCTTTAGTTACCTTCAAGGCAGACCGTGAACAGACGCTTAGGGTATATTTGTTATATACTCGTAGACCTACAAGATGTTTTCAACTTATTGCTGCCTGCGGTTAGCCTGGAGTAGATCATGCATTATGGACACAGTGAGTTGTTTTCCGATGAGTCCAGGTTTGCTTGCAGTTAGATCTTCGGACTTTCACATAGCGAATGCCAGGTACCCGTTACCACCAAGATAATATTATTGAATGCCAACATCACGGTGGTGCAAGATTGATCGTTTGGAGAGCAATTATACTGGGTTCCAGGACTGACATCCATGCTCAAATTGGAACCATGACAGATCAAATATACCGGGACTTCATTCTACAACAACATATACGTTTATTTCGGGGTGTAATGGGCGCAGAATTCGTGTTTATGGACAACACTCGTACACACCGAGCAAATATCATAAACGATTACTGTTGAATGAAGGATATCACCCGTATGGATTGGCCAGCATTCTGAACGGACTTGAATCTAGATCATGTGTGGGACATGCTTGGCTGACGAGTTGCAGCCCGTCAATCACCTCCTAAATGTCTATCAGAACATCAGAGAACATTACTTAATGAGTTTATGTAATATTCCCCAAGATCAGATCGATCATTTGATACTCAGCATGCCTAAGCGTTGTACGGACTGTATTGCATCTTATGGCAGACATACTATGTATTAGCCATCATACCAACCATGCAATACTAGTTTTTGTAATTTGTTATAGGGAGCAAAAAATCGCAATTTTAATTAATGATATCAATTGGAAAACATCTTTTTTACTCTTTACCTTTTGTTTAATAAATAGGCGTTACAAATGTTTGTTTTGCTTTTGACTCTATTTTTCTCTCCCCTGAACTCGCATTATCCTTCATTTATGGACAAGAGTGTAAATTGCAAGTCAAGTTTTTTTAATATGGTAAAGTATTTTTCAGTTATCATAAATTAGTTACTGTTATTACTATTTTAACTGAAAAAATTATCTCTCCAGTTGAAGATCGATTAAAGAGCAGTTCGGATGGCGAACAGATTTTACAATAAATTTTGGGAAAGATATTCGTTTAGATTATTAAGTTTAATTAACAAAGACATCTCAGAATTAAAAAAAAAAGTGATGACTTACAGAAGGTTTGTGAGATTGAAGTATGTTGCCATTTCAAGCATTGCTTTTGTAGAAAAAAGTGAAGGAAAGTGGTGTAAATAAAGATATACAAGATTATCAGTGAACAAGGCATGATAGCAAATCAAAGCTGTATATCTATTAAAAAAACACTAATATTTTTATTAATTAGTCAATTGATTCACTAGGCTAAAATTTCAGTTAAATCTTCTCAACACAACTAAGTCCTTAATGGATTCCTCAGCTAAATATTGTTAATTTTTCAAAAGGAAATATTGTAATTATCAAAAAATTCCAACTTGAAATTTTGATCAATCTTTTGAAATTTTGATCAATCTTTTGTTTAATAAATAGGCGTTCTCCCTGATTGTAAATAAAACACTTTCGAATTATGTTTGTCGACTTAGTAATTTTGGCTGAATATACTCTACTTTGCAAGTTAATTGAAATGCTTTGTTTTATTTACTAAACAACCATATAAAATTCTTGAATTTGAAATTAAGAAAAAAGTAAATATAGAAAAGAACACTTATTAAAAATAATAATAAAAAAAACACTCAAACATAACAAATAGATTTCTAAACAAAACTACAATATTTATTGAACATCTTGACATGATTAGTAACTTTCATATGATTACAAAACTTTCAATTTTGTTTTGAAATGGCTCCTAGATCAGATAACTCTACTGAGGCAACTGCAATAATGTTCCTTGTCCTGAAGGTAGATAGACAACATTCCTAGATTTAGACATCTGGTAGGCAATATCTTCGGCAGCTTCCAGTCGACGCAGCTCCACAAGAGCCTCACCAGATTCGCCAAATGCCTTAGCCAAAAGTGCTGCAGCTTGTGTGTCACCTTCAGCGGTAATAACTGTGGCTTTTTTGTGTTGCTCAGCCTAATAAATAAACGAAAATTGAAAATAAATTAGAACTAGTAATACATATTTATTAATTGTCTGTCAACAAAGTTGCAACTATTATCAATGTAAATATATAATATATTTAAGATTTGAATGGTTTATATACAGCCAATATAAACTGTAAAATATACAGATTATTTATAAAATGGTAAATGAGTGAACTGAATTATTCATAATTTCAAAAATTAACATTTGAAATATTAAATACATTGAGATATCAAAATAATTTTAAGTTATAATGAAAGCACAAATATAATTTATAAAAGTTCGGTGGAGTAATTTAAGTTTCATGACATTTTTGTTTCTATTTTTAAAAAATTCTTAACTTTGGAATATAATTCCATTATCTTAAGAATCCTTTGCACCATGCTATTTTTTTTTTTTTTTTTTTTTTTTTTTTGCAAAGATGGAAGTGGTGTTTGTGTGTGTGGAAGATCAGTACTGGTATTTGGTATTTTCATGTTACTCTACATTAATATTTATAATTCAACATGATGAAACACATTTTAATGCAGATACCAAAACATTTTACTTAATATTTCAAATATAAAAACACAAGGATATATTAATAAGTATTAGAGATAAGGAACTGTTAGGAGGTACAAAATATTTTATAAAGTACAGAGAGAGAGTACTATTGGTCTAACTATTTATTTACTCCTTATAATATTTTTTTTACAGTCTTAAAAGTAAATTTATGTTTCTAACTTAACAACAATTATATATACATGTGTTTGTAACAATATAGCTAAAACAAATTAGATCGTCATAAACAGTTTTAATATGTGAAGGTCTTTTGCAGATATTAACATAGTGTGTTAAATATTACCCAATACATGCAAAATAATAGCTTTAAAATCTGAATATTGCAAATTATAATATTTGTATCAATTACATCATTATAAACATTATATAATTGTTAAAAATTATTTCAAATATTTTATTATTTCTCCATTGATGATGCATTTTTTCTTCCAATAAAATTTATTTTACTTCACAAAATGAACATCTTTATAATCATAATTTAGATTTCAATCAGGTTTGAAAAATATGGCTTGCATCAAAACACAAAACAATTTATGAAGTTAATGTACACTATCATCATATGATTGTAGTAAGAAATTTTATTACCCATGCCAAAATGAATGGGATTTTGAAAAATGAGGTTTGTGAACAGATACAAGAAACTATATACATTCACATGGTTTAATATAAAATTAAAATTTCCTTAAAATTTCTCTTAAAATTTAATTCATTTAAAAGACTTACAGAGCCAACAATAAAAATATATTAAACAAAAATTTGAAAATAGTTTCTTTAACTAATTTTTTCTCCCTTAATTTTACTAGTCCAGATTATCATGCCACAAAAAACAATAATTTGTACAATCCTCTAAAAAATTTTATGATAAACATTATTATGTATGTTATAATCATTAGTTTTCATATATTTAGAATTGAAACAATAACATAGATTTCCTGAAAATAGGATTTTTTAAATGTAAGACAATACAAGCCATAATATAAACGAAAGAAAAAAAAGTACCTCACAGTATGAAATAAGAAAAAATGGATAAATATATGTAATTGAATTTCATTTTATAATAAACCTATTTTATGACTTTAAAAAAAAAATTCCTCACAAAATAACCCGATTTTGCAAAATGGATGAGTAATTTATTTAAATATAATTAAATTAATAAATATATGTATACCTTTTCTACTAAGAAACGAGCTCTTTCAGCTTCTTGTTGAGCAACTTGCTTCATTTCGACAGCCATTGTGAATTCTTTGCTAAATGTTAAATGAGTCTAGAAAAATAATTAATACCCACATGAATTTCTTAGGAAGAAAATATTTTTACAAAAACTTATAATAAAATTATGTTGAATAATAATAAAGTTATGTATAATACTTACAATGGAAATGTCATCTAGAATAAGGCCAAACTGAGATGCTCTTTCAGTTAGTTCTTCAGACACTTTTTGAGAAACCAGTTCTCTCTGTGTGATCATTTCACTAGCATCAAATTGTGCCTATAAAATAGTACAAATTAATTAATTACAAAATTTGATTTATAATAAACTCAAATACTTTTCTGTTACTCATAATTCTTTTTTTTACATCAATCGCAGATCTCTTGAATGAAGATTGGCTTGATCATATTAGTTTTAGAAAACTAATAATTAGGGAAACAATAAGATAAGTTGCCAATGAAGTTATAATATAGAAGAATTAAAATTCCTAGTTACTAAAGCAACTCAAACAAACATATGTTCCCACAAATATTAATAAATTTCACTGTTTCTATTTACTATGCACAGCATATAGATATATTGGCAAACAAAATGCAGCATATTCAACTTTCTCTGGTAAATTTATATTTTTCTCCTCTCTCCCCTTTGCCGTAAAATATATAATTCTTTATTACCAAATTGAAAAAAACTCCCCTAAAATTAATCTAAATACTAACATAAGTAAATAATTGTTTAATTCATAAAAAATTATGACTTAAATATAAACTCACCAGGAAAATTATTTTCAACAATTTAAATAGAAGCATACCAAACATTCAATACATTTTTTTTAATCTTTTAATAAAAATACTTACAACTACAGCTTTTAATACTTCATTAGTAATGGAAGGAAGAACTCTTTCTTCATAATCGTTTCCCAGAGTTTGGAAAATTTTAGGTAGCTGTGAGGCAACAGGTCGGAACAAAATCCTGAGAGTAATATTGACATTTTGAAGATCTAAAATATTTATAAAAGCATATATGAATAGATAAATAACTCAATAATTATCTAAAACTCTATTATGAATTTAAGTACCAGGAAAGCACAAAATTTATTTAAAAACAAAATTAACAAGCTAACCTTTGCTTCCAGTAACAACAGGAATATTTCTGGGTCTTGATCGGACATCAAAAATGATTGGCTTCTGAACCCAAGGAATCAGAAAATGTGTTCCTTCACCAACAACTACCTGTTTAACCCCAACAAATCTATCAAATATTACAGCTCTATGCCCTCCATCAACTAAAAAAAGAAAATTGATATAAAACTAAGCCACAGAAACATCAATTTCAATATATGACAAAATTTCTGAAATGTCATGCAAAAAAGATTTTGATACAAGTGATTAATAAATTTTAAAAAAATAGAAGGAAAATAATAAATGAGAAGCAGTTACTATTTCCCAAATTTCTGCTATATTGACTTATTTATACTATAAAAGCTTCCCGAATTATAAACAACATCTGTCGGAAAATTATCACACTCCACTTAGTAATTTGTATAAATTCTCCAATCAGAATTAATCTAAAAAAGTATCAAGAATATGAAAAATTTATGATAAAA
Source organism: Argiope argentata (assembly GCA_026289955.1). NCBI lineage: Eukaryota > Metazoa > Arthropoda > Arachnida > Araneae > Araneidae > Argiope > Argiope argentata. Next base: position 6,203,813 of record JAOUZG010009736.1, read on the forward strand.
AAGATTGAGAAAAGAATATTTTTCTTAAAATGGTTGGAGTTATTTTAACAGGCAAGAATAAGAGAAGTTGTCACTTACTTTGTCATTTACTTTTTTTAATATAAATTAACACTTAGAGAATAAAAGAAAGTTAGTGCACATAACTAACTGCTCTACTTGCAATTTGGGAATGTTCAGATAAATCAATCGTATTTAGAATAATTTAATCAGCTACACAAGCAATCATAATTGTGATTTAATACAACTCAATGCCTAAGATTTCAAAACTTAAGAATATTTTTTCATTTAATATTTTGGATTATTTTAGGCACTTTATTTTTTAGGGGGGGGGGGTTAAACAATAATAAATAACATAACGTCATTGATTGATTTTTAACTAACTTTTTCTAAACGAGATACCCGCCCCCCCCAAATCTTGTTAGTAGAACTATATCCACCCAATATATGATTATGTTGGTGTAAAATTTATCAAATTTTTTAATTGTCGTTTGGTGACAACTCATAATTATACATGTATATATGCCTGCAAGTATTGAATTGTATAAACGTTTTAATTTCCTCCAAGTATTTTATTTAAAGATAATTTGAGAAAAATAAGCTTAAAACATTTCCAATTATAAACTGAAATTGAAGTAAGACTGCATTAATATATTATATGCATAATGTTACTCCAATAAAGGCGTCTGCAAAGGAATTGGACCTATTTCCTGTTAACTTACAACATAATATTGTAGAATAAAAAAATATTAATTCTGCAAATAATAAAATTACTGTACATATTACTCATGTAAAAGATGTCAAAATAGTAGCTGTTAAGAAATTGAGAATTTTTTTCCCAGGAAAAATATGTATTAAGTGGATTTTTAGAAAATTTCTTTGGAAAATGAGAGGGGGAGGGAGTAATATTATGCAGTAGAAAATCAGATTTTATATAAGATTAAAATCTTGAAAATTGCTCTATTGGTAATAACAGTAAACTCTCTCTTGATTTTCAAATAAAATCTTTTCTTTTACTTCAATGTGATAGCTTTATTTTTTCTTGTTTTGATTTCCCCACTTGGACACAGCTAACTTCTAATATTTTAAGATTAACAACAAAATTATTATTTAGAAAAAGAGAATAAAAAACAAAGTTATTTAGGTTTTCCACATTGATAACAAGATTTTGTATCACTTTTTCTAAGGAAAAAAGAATTATTGGAGAAAGAAAGAAGCTTAAATAATAATCACTATCAAACTATGTGATTTGCAATCACATGAATGAGGCGTAATCGGAAAAATTAACTTTTCTCAGAATTCCCATTATTAAATAGGAAGATAATTCTTTAAATACACACATTAGGATTTTATTAGATACCATATTAATAAAACCATTTGTAAGCTTTCTGTACATAACAATATAAGTATAAAAGTAATAAAAACTTTATTCCAAAATAGTCTACTTTCTATTTATAAACATTTTCTAAACAAGGTTCATACATTTAACAAAAGTGTAAACTTCAAGTTGTTTCAAAGGTTTTATAATCACCAATATAATATTTTATTTTAAAATCTGAAACTGAAGGGTGAAGATAACATTAACAAGTTTTATTTATTTTTTAAAGTATAAATAAAAACAATTTCAAAGCATAATTTCTCATTTAAATATATAAAAATATTCAAAAATGATTCTGAAATTTTTTAAAAATTGATTTTTGTGTACAGAATAAAATTTATGTTTGCTATTAGTATGTTTAGTTTGGTAGAAAAACTTGCATAAGCATCAACTTATACTGAACAAAATTAGAACCAATATCAATAATTTTATCAATCTAAAATTTTAAAGCTTCTACAAACTATATTTTAATTATTAAAAAGAACACCATCCTTAAATTTTATATAATTTAATACATAACAATAAGATCATTTTAATACCTGTATACAGTGCAGAATTTACAACACCACCAGCAATAGCAAGACCTAATCCAAGTCTACCAATGTTATTAAAAAGCTGAGCAGCCATTTTTCTTTTTGTCTAGAAAAAAGAACTAATTATTAGAGATTCCAAAGAAGGTAAATCTGTTCTTCTTAAATAAAGAATAAATATATGTATACTTTATAACAAATATAGTAGTTATATGGTAAAGTATAATTCTCTTCAATTTAAGAAATATAGAAATAAACAAAATGATAGTGTCTAAATATTATTCCAATCACAACGACAATATGCTGAGTATTTGTATTGATGTTTCAAACAAATTGGAAACAAAATAAATTCACTTACTAATCATTAAAATGTATTGATATAATGCAGTTGAATTTAAAAATAATCACCTGCTATTATTTGGATAAGAGAAAATATTGAATCCTTCTTAGAAAAATAAATAAAAATTGGACTATATATTCCATTAATTATAGAATATCGATAATACTCTAATCAAACTCATATATTAATCATTAAGATGTATTAAGACTTGACTTTGGAACACGGTTTGATTTAACAATGTTTATCAGACATTATTTGTATAAGAAAGAATATTGCATTCTTCATAGAAAAATAAATAAAACCAGGACTACAAATAGCAATTAAAAATAATCACAAGAACTTTAATATATATATATATGTATATATATAAACAAAAATAATAGAAAATTTAAATCTATGAACTTCTAAAAAAATAAAATACTTTGTATGGAAAATAGTGCTTTCTAGTTACATAATATTACACATTAGTCAATAAAATTAAAAATCATTTTGAGATTTCGCTATCGTTGGTTTGGATAAAGGATAACAAAGATTTAACCAAAAATATCAGTAAAAATTCTAAAGTAAACAGAAACAGGAACTTATTAGGACAATCAAATTAATTTAAGATCTTGCATCATCTATAAGGAGTAAAATAATTAGAAAAACTGTTATTAAAAATTGATCTTTTTGGAAAGATTCTTCTTAGAAATGGTTATAGGTGAGTATAAACAACAAATTCTAATAACTATGAAATTTTAATATATTTATTAAGTAAACTGCAATACACTGATAGAAATCATTACGCTACCGGTGTTTAAAAATAAAACATAGTTTTTCAAATAAGATGGAGAAAAATTAATAGTATTTATAGTGTTCATTAATGAATAAATATACTTCATTTAATATAAGAGTTTACTTCATTTTAATAAAAAAGAAAAATATTTTTTTACCTATCAACACGAGGAATAGAGGAAGGTTAGGTAACTTTCAGTAGTCGATTTCTACGGTTGCCATTCACATCACATTTCACGTTATAAACATTACTTCACTTCATTTAAATTTTACAAAAGTTGTACACTTATAAAATAAATTTCTTTTCCATGTAATAAGACATAATCCTTACATGTTTCATATAAAGTTTTAAAGAAAATAATTAATTCAAGAAATATTATAAACTGTCTTTGGATGAAAATCGAAGTTTGTAGTGATGGTAGTGGAGGAGGGGAGGGATAATGAACTACGCCGTTACATTTTTTAACTGTGACTGTTTTCTACTTTTTATTTTCATATTGAAGAACATGAAAGCTTTATCAAGTAGTGTAACAGAAAGACTTATTTGTGTTTAAGTGCTTTTTTATCCAAACACATGACTGATTTTGTTGAACATGAAGAAGAAATTAGATTTTTATTATGTGAAGATTTTAAACATGTACTTGACTTAGTTAAAAGAAAATTTTGACCATTCAAAAGAAGCAAAATATCTTGCAGGATGGTTCAACAAATAGTTTTGTTCTCTTTCGTTGTCATGTTTTTAAATCGTGTTCGTAAGTAGTCAGTCAGTTCTATTTTAAATACATTAGTTTTTTGATAGAAATTATTTATTCAAGTTATCTTAAATATGTATGCTCTGTCTTTTCCTTTTACTGAATTAAAAAAAAGGAACTATATATTTTTATTTTGCAGGTTTTTATAATTTAAGAAAACAACAATTAAAATTTAATTATTTTTGTAAGAAAACTATATAGGGCCATTTTTACAGATTTTAGGTTTATTTGATTTTGGCAAAGATATTTAATTTATCATTTTCAATGTTCAGTGGAATTTATTTATATATATATATCCAAAACAGTTTCCCGGTTTAAATGGTACAAATTTAAAATATTTTGGTATAATCTATATAAATTTTGAAGTTCAAAAATAATTTGTAATTTTTAAAATCCAAACTATATAAAGCCTTATTTTTTTAAAAAAATCACTAATACTATGAAAAAAAAATGATAGTTTTTGTGAATTCAAGTAAAAAAAATAATACTGCAAAGAGTAACAAGATTTTATGTAATATAATATTTGTATAAAAATATATCTTGCTATAAAATAATTATTTTCATATATGTTAATACTTCATCAAGAATTAATGTTAAGTATTTTTTTTATCTTGTATATGATGTTAACTTTACATAGCCATCAAGGTTCTTTTCTAATCATTGTAATCTTTTTATTTTGCTACTTTTTTTTTAGTTTTGAACATAAATTTTGAAGTTCAGTTAAAATCTTTGATTGCTCTTTCACAATTAATTAATTTTTTACTATTAAATAGAAAGAATCCTTTCATAGTAATGTATGTTAACCAGTATATTGTAAAATTTAAGTGATAAATATCAAAATTTAAAAAATTGACAGCTAGGAATTTGAAAACTGTCACAAAGATAATCTTTATCTTGAGCTGGGATTTTTTTTATATAACTTGGAAGAAAAGCGCAAATTAGTATATCAAATGAGTAACACTGTAAATAAGAAAAGAAATAAAACAAATTATAAGTTCCACTTACATTTAATATGGAATAATTTCCAATCAATAAAGATTTTCCTTGTTTACTTTATGGGTGAGATCATCAGAATTAAATCAAGAGTTAATGTTAAACTTATTTATGTTAGGAATTCTGACCTTAATCCTCGAAACTTTAAATCTCATATATAATGGTTTGATTCTACCCATTTTAGATCATTTAGTATTGTGGAAATTTGCTTATTTATTATTTTTTAATCTTAATCATGCAAATAAAGTTCTTATATAAACAAAAAATATTAAAATTGCTCCATTAAATTATAGTCTTATTAGATTAATTTGAAATTCTGCATCATTCATGTGCTTATCCAATTAGAAAATTATTTATTTTATGCCAATAAAAAAATCAAATAAAATTCCCTTAACCATTATTAGATAGTATAACTGATTTTATTTATTAAAATTTGTGAGAGAATTTATTTCAGAATAACTTGTAATGCTTATATGAAATATTGTAATTTAATTTTTTAGTCAAATAAAATATAAGAATATTTTATAAATTGTCATTTTTTATAATCATATAGCTATTTATTGGATCAAGATTTTCACCTCTTCACGTGGTGCGAGGTCTTAAACTTATTTTCCCCCCTCTTTTCTTTTGGATCATATTCTCACTTTTGATATGTAATATATTAGTTATTAAATTTTGTGAATGAATAATTAAAATATGTCCAATTTTCTCTACATTTATTATTACTATCATGCAAAAGCAAATGCAGATTTTCTTGCAAATTATGCTAATTTCAAAGACTATATGTTTTATATGCTATTTAGAAGTTGAGTAAACTTTAGCAATTCTTAAAGACTGCTGACTTAAAATGTTATTTGTATATTAAACTATTATAGTTGTGCAATATTAAAATTTTAGCTTAAGATTTATTTATTTTTTTAATCTTAGGACTTAGTTAAAAAAAATCTGCTTACCAGTATTTGACAACATATTTCTTCCAGCATTCAGTAATGGGTGATTGAAATTGAAACTTCATTATTTAGTGGTCAGTGGAATCTTAGTTTACTTAATTCAAAGTATACTTTTGTAATCTGAATGATTGTCTGTTTTTAATGTTAAGATTAATAGAAAATTCTATAGGTAAACTAATAATTACTATTTAAAGAGCACATTTGAGCAAAAGATGTAGAATGTAAGTGGTAAGAATCGAAACTTGTAAGTGCCAATCCCATCTAGGATCTCATTTGTACAGTTCAGACATGCCTGTTATGGATATACACTAAGTTCACCTGACAGCTCTCAGCTACTCTACATGGTTTAAAGTTGTCGTTTTAAACTATATTAATTATATACATGAAATATCCAACTATTGACTTTTTATTTACATTCATGATCTTAAATTACACTATATAAATATGATGGCAGTTACAGTTAAAAAAAATCGGGAATAAGGGAATTGAATTTTCTTAACAGCTATGAAATCCGATCTTTTCTTTTTAGAAATTTCATACCATTCTGCTCTTCATTTTGCAGCAGATTTCTTAAAGTGAAACTTAATCTGACACATTTATAATAAATCAAATCAACTACTTTCGTGTCACAAATAAAATATTTTGATCCCCTGGTTGTAACTTGCACATTTTGGCAGGAATTCAGCTTTAACCTCTTTTTCTACAAACTTCTTCATTCTTCCTGGGCCAAAGAAACTCATCTCTTTCCAATAATACTAAAAATATTTTGTACCTACTTCAATATTTTCAGTAAATTTTTTCTAATAAAATCTTTCCAAAGTAATTTTTTACTTAAATAATTTACCTTTTCTACGTAAATTTCTTCTATATGACATTAATCAGAAGTTTTTTAGGAGGTCAGAAATCTTCCTTTTAGAATGATAATAAGATTGTAATTGCAATAAAACTAACTAAAAAAATCTACTCTATCAGGAATTTATTTCATCTAATAATATGTTCTCAAATTATAATAGAATTTGGTCACTACAAGGTTCACCATTCTTCTACCAATTTTCCCAGTTTTAAACAGATACAAAATATTTCTATATGCTCACAGATAATTTATCAGTCTAAAAAGCCTTTGGAATTATGAATAGTAGATTATTTGTATAATACCCTTTGATGAACAAAATCTTATATTCTAAAAGTCAATTACTTCTCTCTTACTATTATGGATACTAGGGCAAGCTTGCATTCACATAAATGAGAAAGACTTTGTATCAGCATCCAAGGATTCTTCCTGATTAATTAGTAACTACATTTGTTTTCGGCTGCCAGTTAAAGTTTACTTGCCTCTATCATAATAAAAAGATGCAAGGAATCTTAAGATAAAAAAGACAGTTTTATTTATTTATTTTGTAATTACAAATAACATTATTTTTTAACTGTTTGATTTCTTAAAAATTATCTGTATGGGGATCATATCAGTGATTAAGTTCTATGAAAATGTATCAAATTTGAATTCTTTCCTGATGTGTGATTACTGCGAAACATCTGAGTTCTGAGACATAACATGTTTTTCAGTTCTTAATGTCAAAAGAAAGCATGAAATCTGAATTCTGACAATCTTACCTTTTTTTTTTTAGTTGTGAAGTGACGTTATCTAAACAAAAATGTATCTTAATTTCTGTAAATTTAATTGGTATCTGATTTACCTTAATACAGTGTTGGAATTTGCAATTTATAAGGTTCCTTTACATATTTTCATCAAGTATTGATTATCCTATTGTAATCTGTGGTATGGCTTCAAAATGATTTATTTATCATAGAAAATCAAGTCAAAATAATATAATTATTCTTGCATATTCTTAAAATTTTGTTATAATATTTTATTAAGATTAATTATGTATAATCATATAAACAAATTATTTATATTTTTGTGTATTAATAATAAAGATGAAATTATGTGTGCTGGAATTCTATAGTCCAGACTGTTTGTTCTACATCTTCCAAATTTGACACATATTATGAAAAGTGGAAATATGTACTTCAGGTAGATTTTTGTCTTTTTAAAATTTTTATTCATTAAAGATGAAGTATAAATTTGGATTTTTTCCATTACAATATGTGAAAATAATATTTCTAAAAAATAGCTTTTACACTACTTTAAAATTTAAGAATTTTTTGTTGTTGTTGTATCTCATCACCATGACCAGCAGAACTAATTCAGGTCCTGAACTCATTCACCCAGTCCAGTATAAAAAGGGGATCACTAACCAGGTCCTGCCTGGTAGGCCCCAGACAAGTTTTAGACTGTGTGCAGATCAAGGCAGCATAAGAAACTTTAGATGAATTATTCATGAATAGGGTAAAGCTTCTATGGTCAGGAGCACCAGTGGTAGAAGTCTGGCTCATCTTTTTCAGCTTATACACACCTGGGGATCATATCAGTGATTAAGGATCACACCTTTCAGCTTCATCCACTCTGCCCAGGTACACCCCCTCGGCGGTTACAAAAGCACACTTTGAGGCAGATCTGAGCTGGATGAAATTTTTAACTATATCAAATTAAGTCGTATGTTTTTCCTTAATTTTGGCAATTCTTTAGCTTGTTTCTTACATCTAATTTTCTACAATTTATTACTTTTGACTGTTTTCATTACTTTTATCAAATATTATGGTGCTAAGAACTAAGCCAAAGAAATGTTTTATGTCTATGTAATTTACAAGACAAATAAATAAGTGAAGTTACGATGTTGCAAAATTTAAAAGATGGATGGATGGAATATTTATATTTTTAATAGCAGTATATCATATTGTCTCCTACAGTATGATATCATAAAAAAGGCTCATACATGCACTAAGTGAGGCAATGAAAGTAGCATGACTTTAATTTTAGATAATTAGGTTAAAATCATTGACATAAAATTATATCAAAATGATTTATCTGAATTTTTTCATAGTTGTTAATATTTCTATTTTGTAAACATTTTAATTGACAAAATTACTTTTATTTTGCACTGATATTCATTTTGCAATGTACTCGTAAATAAATCTATTTTTCTTCTGTATTTCCTTTTATCTTATTCTTTTATAAATTGTCTGTCTTTTTTTATGGTATATTAAATTAAGAATTAAAAATTTATGTGCCTCTATCACTTATTAAAATCCGGATTGTACTTTTATAGAAGGACTAACTTCAAAGAATTCTTCTCGTTACCTCTGCTATTACTGTGATGGCGATTGTGACAGACCTGCATCATGTGACAATGCCTTGGTGGTAAATATCAACTATATGTTTCTTGTATGAACTTTGTTACATATCACATTTAATTTCAATTGTTACATATTGTTCTCAATTTGTTACATATTGTTTCAAATTCTTAAATTTATAACTTGCTATAAATTAAGAAAGTAAATTTTAAAAAAATCATATTATTAATTAATAATGAGATTGGATGGTAGAAACTATTTTTGTGCTATGAATTTTGCATTAATCTGCAATAGAGGCTTTTAGAAAAAGCTGCCTGTCAAGAATTGATTTTAATTAAAAAAATTTCTTTTCATAATTCATTTTAATGGCATTTTTTTTGTCATACAATATTAATACTTAAACCTTTGAAATAACTATTTTCTTTGTTATAAATATATGAAAATGCACAAAATTTTGTTAGAATAGATTCATTATTATATTTATTATAAACCATTTTTCTGAATTTTTTTGTTTGAATCTCTTATCTTTTTCACAGTGTTTCACATACACTATTGTTGATGTGCATGGTTATCATACCCATAAAAAGGGATGTTTGGATAAAAAAGACGTAGAGCATTTTGTTTGTAAGACTAATACATTTACATCTGAAAAAAAGAATGGACCTCAGTTTAGTGGTATTTGCTGCCATGGAAACTTTTGTAACAATGGAACTTTTCCACTATTGACTCCTCGCATCTTTTGTATGTATATAAGCTTTATTCTTAAATAGCAAACAAACTAAATTCTTAAAATAAATTTTGTTAATATTTGTTTTTGTTTGTTTCCAGCTGAAGAAAATGATACAACTACAGATAAATTTACAATCAAAATGGTCATAGGGTTGACAGTTATAATTGGCCTTTGTTGCATTATCGGCATGATATTAGGCCTCATGAAATACTGTCATAAAAGACGTATGGCTTCGTTAATAGGACATAATGACTTGGAGCATTTTTACCATGATGATTTGCGAGCTACAGCTGCTGGTGATAGTTCATTAAAAGTATGTATTCTGCATCTAAATGAAAGTAATACAAAAAGAAAGAAATTCCTTCAATAGAATTATTAGAATCAGAATTTTATTTGTAATATTTAGTTAGAAAATTATGATGTTATGCATACTGAAAATGCATCTTAATGTCATGAAATAAGTATAAGTATAGATTCAGAAATTGAAGTTATAAAAATTCTGTTGCAGAATATTTTAAAAATTAGTAAAATCAAAGAAACAATTATGTAGAAATAAGCTTTCTATTAATGAAAAGCTTATTTTTTAATTGAAAAATAATTTTTATGCATGAATTCATTTTATTAAAGTTTATTGAAAAGTATTTAAATTTATATTTTTTATCAAATAAATAATTAAAAGGGATTACATTTTATGTAGTAAACATCTATTGACAAAAAAAAAGTTAAATTTGGTAATTTAAGGTCACAATTTATCACTAACATGCCAGCCTATAAGCATAATCATGCTTTAGGGGAAAAAAATTATTTTCCTTTGGCATAAACTGTTTTAATGTCTTTTGTAATTATCTAATTTTGTGTCAGCATTTTATTTTCCCATTACCATTGCATACACAATTTATTATTGTTATATAAGTAATCAATAATTTACTTTATTTGTTTAAAGATTCTTGTTATAGATTCATGGGAAAATAATAAATTTAGAATTTTAAAAGGAATTATATAAAATTTTCTGTTGAATTTTGTTCTTATAATTTATTTTGCAGGCTTTCTAGATAACTACTTTTTTTCTTAAGTTTCAAACTATAGCTGTCAGAGCATCATAAATTCTTAAAAAGTAAAAGGATACTATTCTATTGGCTTTTTCTTGAATAATATTTAAATTATTTTTTACCTTTAATAATCATTTTATTATTATTATTATTATTAACTTTTTAAAAATATGTTAACTGAAATAAAAGTAACAGTTATAAAATATAAAGAGGAATCGTCTTCTTAGAACTAGTGCCACCAAGTAGTAATAAATTTTGACTATGTTCTGTGGTTATTTTCATTTGATTAATTGTAGACTTCAAAATATATTATCTCTGCGATCCTGTATTGAATAATGCTCTTACCATTTTGCTTCTCCCACCCATCTCAGCTAATACTAAAAGTGTTAAAAAGAATTTTTTGTTTGCTTTGATTTGATGATACTAAAATTTCAGCTGTGCTGAGACATTCTGCGACATTGGGTTTGGCTTTATTAAAATTTTAAGGACACATAATTTTCAAATGTTTTCACTAACAAATCATACATTGAATACTAGATTTACATTTTCTAAAAAGTAGGTGTCCTATCTTTGAACAGGCGAAACTGACCTTATTCTTCTTTAAAATGTCTTGATTTTCTTCAAAAGACATTTTTTATACTTAAAGTCTTGAGAATTATGGACTTTTCCACAAACTAGACACGATTTCAAAGACGATTTTGTTTCATAAACCAAATGATTAGCTGTGGGAACAGGAGTTTCGAATTCTCGACATTTTACCTTTCCTCTGAGTTTCTGTAGAATTGAAGCTTGATTTTGCTCTCAAAATCCTCTCTTTCCTTTCGACTATCATTCAGAAAAATAGCAATTCAACAATTTATCATCATAAGAATTTGTATCATTTACTTTATTTATCATCAGATTTTGTAGTCAAACTCTCAATAAGTTTTGAGGAATCCACAATTCCACTAGCAGGAAAAGCATTGCAGCATATTTTACAGTAGTTATGTCAATTGACTCCTTAAATGTGACTCCAAATTATTATAAAGTTTCATTATATTCAATTTTGCATTCATATTAACAAAATTTTTTATTACCAATGAAAGTTCTCTTGCATAGTATTCTACAAGAACTTCATGGCCAGATTTAGAGTTCAGGCTATCAACAACTAAGTATATCTAGGAAATATAATAGTAATCGGAATCATCTGATTTATTCATTTATTCCCAAAATATAAGCATGATAAACGTAATTCATAATAAATATAAAATGTAAAAGATGTCAAAGTCTGAAATTCATAAATTTATATATCTGCGATAATTCTTTTTAGCCTTTAAAATCATTGACAGCTATAATGTTTATTATGTTATCTTTTTTAATAGAAACTATATATTGAAGCTAATTGTAACTTCATAAAAATAGAAATGATATATTTGCACCAATCAATTATAGAACTTGAATAACATTGTTTAAATTCTCTAAATAATTTTGCTCTAAAAATAAAGTAATTGACTATATTCTTAGAAATTGCACAGTTAAATATATATATAGTTGTAGAAGTTATGGAAAATAACTAAATTCTTGTCATGTAAAATGTATCACTTCAAAAATTAAAAGCCCTTAAAATATTAAATTTTTTCTGTGTATAATCATATTGAGGAAAAGCGGTCCAGTATCGTTGAACATAAAAACACTCAATTTTTTTCTTAGTTTAAATGTTGACACACATATACAAATT
>JAOUZG010009736.1:6226214-6294505 GCA_026289955.1 Argiope argentata
TGTTTTAATATTTTTTTTTATAACTACATGATTTTCAGAATGTGTTGTTTCCAAAATAAAAGTTAATGCTGTTTACCAGAGACAAAAAAATAATATGAGCAATGGAGTCATTTTGACTCCATGTCTCTGGAATTGCGAGAAAATTCATGTTTTCGGTTATGTGTTAATTAGAGATTTTAAGTTTTATAGACTTTTATCTGCTTATAACTATATTAATATATAAGTTCTATCAAAATGAAATGCTATCATATTGTCTCTAATATTATCATGCTTTTTAGCAGCAACTTTGAGAGCTGCAACCTTTGAAGTGAACAACCATATTTTATTCTCTGCCAAGCCTGAAGTGTTTAAATAGTTATAGCTTTCCTCAGGGAAATCTTAACAGAAGTCGTCGATACTGTGATTTTAATATTTTATCCTGTACAATGATTTTTGTGGAGACCTCATCTTGAATTAGAGAAACATTATTCCCCTTCTGAATTTTCAGATCTGTGAACTCAATTTAGTATTTTAATGAAATGAATAAAAGAAGACAAATTTCCAAAACATTTTTACTCTATATTTTTGTTTGTACTGCCATACATATATTTATGACTTACAGTTAGCTTATCTGTTTTTGTTTAGTTGACGAGTATAATTTGCCAAATATGTTAATTAAATAGCTATTTGTTCATTTTATTTTAATCTGAAGTGAGAAATAATTTCTCTGCTTGTTTGAGCTTATGCATTAACAGCTATTTCAGTATATATATTTGTATCTGCAGCTGTATATTTTGTACAATTTCTGTGTTGCAAAAGATCTTGAATATCCTTGATGCTTGTATTAATATTATTGTGTTCTTTCATGTTGATATTGTTAATTGTTTTATGACTTAGACAGATTCTTGAGGCCAAAGTGTCTGCTAGCTGACTGTTCAATAAATTTCATTTGAATGGAAATTTGATCAAATTTTAAAATACTCAAAAGATTTCAATGCAGTGCCATCCATTTAAGAAAAAGATTATCAGAAATTGCTAGAAAATTTTCTTTTAGTTTTGAATCTTTTATTTAAATTCAAATCATATATATTAACTCTTTCAAGCATGATTGCATGAAATATTAAAGAAAAATACTCAGTGAAATAATACTATATTTATAATAATATTTAGTGTAAAATTAGTTTTGATATTTAATAATGATCAGATTCATTAACTAAAAAAGTAGTATGTATTACATTTCTTAATAAATAACTCCTAGAATAACGTAATTTGTCTATTCTGCTTTGTTCATTAGTGGAAAATGGTCAGCTGTACACAAGAAGATAATAATTTTTGTAATTAATTTTTGTGATCCTTAAAACCTTATCATAATTAATGTTTAGTCTTAAATTTTTTTTATTATTTTTATTCAATGCTGTGATAGGCAATACTTAATGCAATATGAATATAATATAATTTTCTATATATAAATTCATCACTGGACATACCATATTAAATACTCAAATATATTGGCCCGAATACTCTATTGTTTTCAAGTTAATTCCCAAGAAATATCACTTAACCCTTTGAAATGCGGTGGTTTCTGATCGAAACCAAAACATTGCTCTAACTTTAATCATTGCCTGTAGATGTCAGTGTGCCAGTTAATATCCCACTTATATATATATATATATATAAAAGTGCATTATTTTTAAAACCTTTTCTCATTACTTTCAATTTAATTTTTTTTCCATCAAGCAAAAAATAAGCAAATTCAAAATGCCTTTATAGAAATGTTGTATGTAATCTGTCTAAAACATACACTTTTTCCCCCTTAATCAAATTTCAAAAGAAAAGTTCTTCATGAGATCTTTTTAGGTGGTTTCAGAGACATAACCACCGCCCTTTGTACAACCTGAGATTATCAACCACATGTTAGCATAACCAATTCTTTTCCTTCACCTAGCTTCTTTAGTCCAGTGGCTGTTAATTTAGGGGGGGAAAGGGTTGCTCTGAATTTCGTGGGTGAGGAATTTATTTACATTTGAGTAAGGTTTATATAAATAGGATGGCTGAAATGTACAGTTGCGTTCTTGTATTAACCAGCAATCATATTGTGCGGATGTTAAATATATTTTCTAATATAGTATAATTTTCTTAAATTTTAAAAGGTTTATTTAATTATTATGTTTCTTCATAACATATGTATAGTGTTAAATGCATTTATAGTCTAAATTCTACTTAAAAAACTTGCCATTCTTAGTTTTATTTGAGGATTATTTGTTATTAAAATTGTTTATTTTTCATTTGTAATTTTTTTTCCTATTTGTAAGATTTTATAAATTCTTCTTCATTGTTAATATTTCCATAACTAAATAATGAAGAGTTGCATTACAACAAATTAGAAAGTACTCGTAAGAAAAATATGTCATAGGTAGGTGATGGAACTCGGAAATCGCCACCACGTCTTCGTTGTGCAGTCCACTTTAAATTATTTTAAAGGTATTTTCTCTTCGCTTAGACCATAAACATGAAAATTAATTATGTAATTTTTAAAAATTCAGAAAATTTATATTTGTGTGCTTCAAAGGGTTAAGTATCAACACCATTTTAAATAAAATAAAAATTGTATAAGTTAATCGAAGTATTTCAGTGTGATGCCTTCAAAAATATTTTTCATATTTTATTGAAATGGGGTACTTAATGTTGGTGTGTCTTAACTTTGCGTAAGTTTTTCCCTTTTTCCTGAGTTATAAAATAAATGTCTTTGTATAAAATAAAATGTTTATTAAAAATATGAAAAAGTTATTTATAATAAAATGTTTTAAGTCTAAAAAATATATTTTTTAAATGATTAATTGTTGAAATACCAATATGAAATTTTTTAAAAAATGAGAGATTTACATTAAATGGATGATATTGCATTAAAATCCATCTGTATTTTTTATAAGATTTGTAAATACTGCAATGGGTTCATTGTAAATTTTAATGATAAAAAATTACTATGAATAAAAGTTGTTACATTTTCTATATAATTATAGTTTATTATTTGTACTTTCATCAAATGTGTAATGATTGGAGAATAAAAAAAAGTTGATTGTTGGACAAAAAAGGCATTCTCTGCTCGAGAAACAAGTTATAATCATCTCAGTATGTACTTAGGTAAAAAAAAACTTCCATTCCCATCAGTATAAAGAATATTTCATCATTTTCCCATAAGATTAATACTATGACTTCTGTATTCATCCTTTGATTCATTGATATCTGATTCATCAATATTTAAATGTAACTTGTTTCTCAAAATGAAAGAAAAATTTAAAGAATTTTTTATTATTGCTATATGGTACACTATTGCTGTACTGTGCTGAAATTTCATTTCTACAGCCTATAGATATTTGATAAAAAATGTAGAGCATGCCCTATAATTATATTCAAAGAATATAATATGAAATTACTCAAGAAACTGTGTTATAGATTGTTTTAATTTATAGCCCATGTATATTCTTCATGGCCTTTTTTAAGTGTCCTTATTTAAGAAATTAGGATTTTTAAAATGGCAGCACTATTTCTATATTATGCAAATTCTTTAAAAATATGCAAAGCAAGGATGACTTCTTTATTTTGCTGCCATTTCAATAATTAGTGTGTACATATATATTTTAGCTTTTTGTAAATTATTATGTTTATTATCATTTAATCCTATATCTGCAATTTTATGAAATGAAATAAGCAATTCTATGCAACTTTGTGAAATAAAATAAAATTTCCTAAATGTGTTCTTGACTGTAATAGAGGGACAATCAAAAACATTCTTGATGTGATATTGCAGTGCAGTTGTAAGGAGTGATCGTAATTGTGTTTTACTGAGATTTACCAACATGTTTTAGGTACTTTCAGTTTAGAACAATGATTTACTCATTTAAAACTAACAATGCTTTCAGTTTTAAGTTCATATTTGATCCTATCAACTTTTTCTGATTTAATGAGCGAAAGAAACAAAATCATGCCTTACTAATGGTGATGACCTGATAATTAAGCTGACAATATTATTGTAAAGAATGTTACACATGAAGATACATGAATTTTCAGTTACAGTATAATAATTTGTGATATTTTTCATAGTTCTTTTGTTTTACTGGTGCCATATTTTCTGAAACTGATTATAGGGAAATTCAGCGTGGTGCATGGAATGAAATCTTTTTGAAAATATATATATTAATAATATTGATATTCTTATTGTAGAATCTGTATTTATAGCTATAAAATAAACAATTCATTTTAACCCTGGATGTATGTTTGTAAAATTAAGTTTTTTTTTTAACTTCCCCTGTTATTTATGTTATACATTCATTCTTTAGAATTAAAAATAACCATCTGCTGAATGAAACGATTCTGCTGATAATATACATCTTTTTGTTCTTTCAGAACAGGATTAGTATTTCTAAAGTAATTGTGGCAAAAAACTTTTTTGTATTTACAAAATTCTCCAACTCTAAATAAAATAGATATTGTTCATTTTAAAAGGCTGATCTGTAATGCACTAAGTAAATTTAGCCATTTCAAAATGAGGTGTAATAAATCTTTATAGAAAAATGCTTGTTTATTCAAGTGAATGAACTCACATTTCAAAACCTAATTCTTTGTTTTATTCCAGAATGTCAATTGAAAGAAACCATAAAATTATTTTTAAAAAAGTGTATTTATTATGAGTGATGTTCGTGTAAATTAGTAATAAACAGAATTTTTCAATATTGAAACTTTTTAAAATCGAGCTTTGTTGAGATAAGTACTATTGTGCAAGGCTTTCTTTTCTTTGTACATTTTAAATGTTATTTTTTTAAACTTATCATTAACTTTATGCTCCTTATTTGTGATATATATAAGGACATATGAGATATAGAAGCATTTTGAATAAAAAAATTCATTATTTGGATGTTTGTATGTGAAGGAGATTAACGTTTTCAATAATACATGCTTGAAAAAACAGGCTATGAGCATATTAAATTGTTGAGCAAATAGAAGTTAAATAATATTCAGTTATAAATAATATTCTTCAGATAAAGCATTATTATATTTCTTGTTTGGAAGTCCTATACAGAACTGGTTTTAAAATGATGAATTTTTAGTTATATTTTAAAGTTGTAAAAGATAAAAATACTTTGCATATTTCTATGATCTGACATTGAAAGAGTATGACTGGCACGTCTATAATTGAAACGTTTTTCCGATTGTCTCTCCCTTTTTGGAAAAAGTAAATTAATCCTACAGTTGAAATTGGTGCATATTTGTTGACCAAGAACTGTAATAAATGACACAATGGAGTGGTCAGTGTAAAATTTC
Organism: Argiope argentata; assembly: GCA_026289955.1. Lineage (NCBI taxonomy): Eukaryota > Metazoa > Arthropoda > Arachnida > Araneae > Araneidae > Argiope > Argiope argentata. The sequence goes on from JAOUZG010009736.1 coordinate 6,231,513, forward strand.
TTAAAATAGCCCTGATGAATATTCTTAGAAGGCAGTTTTTTTTTTAAATCTTTTAATATTTAAGAATATTGTAAAGCAGAATGAAAACATTTTGGTTAATGAATATAAGGCACATATTGTACATATTCAAAAATAAATTTCTATGAAAATTTTTGAATAATTAGTACAGTACAAAGATATAGGGTATTGAATTATCTTGATATTTAAAAGAAAGATTTGTGCCAAGTTCCTAGTTAATTTTATATTAAGAAAAAATAATTGGTTTTTTGAAACAAACTTGCAATATTCCGATTTTAATTAAAAATTCAATAGCAGATTAGATTTTTTATTGATATTTTAATATATGAAAGAAATAAATAGCTGAATAATAAAAGAAATATATTTAATATGAATAAATTAAAACTCATTTTTATGCAAGTTATTAATTTTATTTTGCATGCTACAAAAAGTATGAACTAGAGCAACCAATTCTTCAGTTGAAGTTTCTCAGAAATGTCTTCAAAATTTTAATGTCTTGATTTGATCAGTTAATTATTGCAACAAAAATCCCTTATATAATATTTTAAAATGGGGGAAAGCTCCTTAAACGCATCAATTTTATTTCATAATTTTTCTTTTAAAATATCCAACTATATATTTAATTGTCTCAATTACTAACTATATTTGTATAATAAGACATATATATATGTACAGTATTGCTGCTTTCAGAAAGAGTTTTGGAAATAATAGATCAAACCTTTAACATTATATTACAATCTAGAAGTTAGGGCATTTTTGAAAATTTTTCATGACAAATGACTTTTTAATAATAAAAAGTACACAAGTTATATATTAGTTCATATTAATTAAGAGAAATATGTATACATATTGTCTTAAAAATATTTCATAAATCAATATTATATTAGTTTAATTATCCAGAGGTGATTACGAATGCAACATAACACAAATAAGTGAGAAAAATTTATTACCTAATTATAATAAATAAGCTACAAAGTATTTACAAAAACAACATACAACAATCAAGCCTCAAATAAGTTGAGTCGTCAACATTAACAGTTTATTTTATGTACAGGTTTTCACAGATGGAAATTGGTTATTTTATCAGTCAGATTATTTAATACTGTTTCTTGTTCTTCAACAATAGTGCTCCATTTCATGGGAATTCTATTGAGGGAAACATATCAAACTGAGTCACAGATTCGAAGAACATTTATTTTGGCACATATACAAAGAAAGGCATTTGCTATTTTGAAGAATGCGATAGAATTGAACTTTCGCATCCTCCCACATAACAATACTGATAATTACATTTTTTTTTCAATGGAAAGCTTAACAAGACCTGAGGTTTCGAATGCAAAACTATGGAGATGTTGAAAAGCAAATTCATTTTACATGGTCAACAGTAGGTAAATATCGAATAGAAAAAACACATTGATAAACAAATGGATTTCAGCAAATTTACAGCAGTGAGAAAATAGAATGAATATAAAAAGATGAATTATGCAGAATTTTTAGTACACAGAAAGCTAGGAACATCAAAATTTACAGGCATTTATGTAGTTGCCCATGATTTTTTTTTAATTACAAAATTATGACTAAACGAAAGTTCAAAAATTTAAAACATCTATAGAAATAAATGTATTAAATTTGAAGATCCTTCAACTTTTTTTTTTAACAAGCACTGCTTTTGTTTTTCACTTTTCCACTTTCCTTCAGAACCTAAAAATGAAAAGAAAACTTTATATTATCACACAAAAAAATACTTTCTAAGAATTATAAATTATTTTACATAAATGAAACAATATCCATATACCACAAAATCACTTGATTTAAGAATTGAAAATATTAATATTTACTGTGCAATTACTTATTAAACAGAAAATATTATAGAGAAGAACCATAAAGATTTTAGCTTTAATAAAATGTTATATAAAAAGTCTTTCACTATTAAAACATTTACAAAAATTAATAACAATTTACCATAATCAAATTATCCAGTCCTGTCAAGTAGCCATCTTCACGGTTTCCATGAGTCCATTTTGACCTATGGTCCACAGTAACACCTTCAGGGAGAGGTAATGTTTTGGCAAAATCAATCATCCAAGCACCAGCCCTTTTTCCATCATGGATTATCAAAATGCTGCTACCAATGACCTAAAAATACATTTATAAATGTATAAAAGCACTATCTTGTAAGTGACTCGATATATATTCATGTATAAAACCTCAAAGAGAATAATAATTCTTCTAATGCTCTTTCTGAAGATATTAAGAGTGAAGTTAAGCAGTGACTTATAGTTACTGTGTGGATACACAAGCCATAAAGCCAAGTTTCAAATTATCTACACTATAATTCGATTATAAAAATTGTAAATATCTTTTAGGTGATACAGTAAACTTGATTGGCAAATACTTTTATATTATCCACATTAAATTAGAATGCAAAATATTGCTTTAATTGCAATATCTATATTCTTGGTAAATAAATTAAGAAAATATAAATTCTATGATAATTTAAATACCTTTGAATAGCACTACATTAAAAATACTTGAATATTAAATAAATATTTTTAAATATATAAAAAATTTGCATCGAGACAGGTTTTAATGCCAAATAATGTAATAAATATTTGGCAAATGTTAATGATATTTAACCTTTCTGGCCTACTGGTGCCATTTGCCAATTTAAGTTTTTGATTTTAATTTCTTTTCAAATTTGATAGTGATATTTGCCATTACTTCCTTGTTTTTATTACAATGGTGAAAATCAGATGAAATTAAATGTAGATGTTCTCTTGGTGACCCCTATCACTAATGCCTATCAATTTTTTATTCTATTTAAAAAAATTCAGGATTGAAAGGATTAAAATATGAATCATATATGCCTACATACCTCATGTTGGCGAAAAAATGGCGACTTTTCTAATTTTGTCCTTAAGTTTTGTAGCCTTGCAACTAATTGCAGTCTGACTTTTTCACTTTCATTCAAGAACTGCCTTATAGTCTTGCAGATATCCTCCTTTGACCTCAACATTTTTAAATTTTTAGTTGGTTCTTCCCCATGCACCTAAAGAAAACATGCTTATTTAAACATTTGCTTACAGGATTTTCATTCAAATATCAATAATGATATAATACAATTAAAATTGGTTATTGATAAAGTATAAAATTTAATTCAAAACAAGAGTTTTAAATTAATTAAAACAAGATGGTTATACATTTACCTTAAATCCTTCTATCCTAAAGCCCAGCTCAGCTGATGAGCTCAGATTTTCTCTAAACTGAAAATAAAATGTCAAAAAATTATAATAATTGATTAGGAAATACATTTCATTACTGCTAACAATGACACAAAATGTTGCAATTTATAAGTCTTTATAATTGTATATTATGACATAAGAATGACACTTACTTGCATATACCTAAGCTTTGTAATAGCTTTTGTCTCAAGCTCTTCAGGTGTAGGAGCAGTGGGATCCACTTTAACCATTTTTTCATACAAGTCATTTCTGGCTTTTGTGTTTTCAACTTCTGATTCAAGGAATGTTCTGAAAGCAAAAAGTAAATTTAATATTGAAATGAATTTTTTTCAAATCAACAATGAAAATTCTTATTAAAGGTAAATAATACAAATACTCAATATATTTATGGTATATAATAGTTAAATAACATTTCTTAAAATGAGTTAAGGATTTTTTAAATTAAATTTAATTTTACAATTTAAAACTATATGATGATGCTTATTTTCTAATTTAATTGGAAAATCATGAGTTATGAAAAAGAATGATTTCAAATTGTAAATGGACCAAGTAGAATCAAGAAAATCTCTTAATGATATTCCATATCTATTATAAACCATAAAAATAATGGCAGTCTAAACCGAGATTGAATAAAATTACAATTTGAACTTTATTGCTATTAAAACAAAGTATAATTAGATTTTAAAAAAAGCTCCATGCTTACCTTGTTCCCATTTTGATATCCATGACTGCAGGGTTTTTAAAATTGTATAACAGGTCTTGCATTTCGATAAAATCTGTATAAGTTGGTTAAAGAATATTTTTTTCCCATTTTAATGCAAAACTTTACAATTTACAAAAAAAGGTTACAATTTAATAAAAAAGTAAATCAATAAATGAATAATCAGTTCATCAAATTCAATGTGAAAGGATACATTCTCCATTATACTGAACATCTTTGTAGAAATGAGGCACCATTGAAGCAAGAGTGTCTTTCATTAACTTTTGATAAGCCTCTATTTCGACCCTATCAGGAGAGCTTTTTTTCCATATTGTTCCTGGCCCAGCTGGTGCAAATGAACCTAAAATAGTCAATAAATAGAGTATATCAGTGACAATAGATATTTTTTCGTTTTAAAGTTCTTGCATACAATGTGCAGAAATTTATTAAGTTTTACAAGTTCCAAATGCAATTTTTAAACATACCTTCATGACCCGATAGCTGCACCCAATTATTTAATCTATTCTTCAATAAAACATTGCTTGCAGGAGCAGTAAGATCAAGAGCATTCTGAAAAAAAGAACAAAAGATATAGTAGTCTATAAATAAAATCATTCACTTATTCTTAACTGAAAGTCTCATTAATACAAAATATTCAAAGTATATCAAGAAATATTCATATGTTGCAGAATTTGTCTGGTTATTAAGTCATCTCGTAAAAGGACTTTGTCTGAAAGCAAGCTAGAATTGAAATTTTACACATCTCAACCATTTAACTCATCTTTGGGAAGTATCCCCATTGTTTCAAACAATATTTGATATTATCAGAAAAAAATTAAAATTTGAAACTTAAAACCTTCTTTGAAATAATATGAATATATAATTTCTTAGGACTTGTCATTTTTGACACTTTGAAAATTCTTCACTATTTGGTTTTCCCATTAAGCACATAATTCATGCTGAATGTAGTGAGCATGTATTTTCCTAGTATATTGCAGTATGCATGAATGCATGCACAAATTCAACATTTCATAATATTTCTGGGCAATATTGTTTATTTTCTAAGCAATCTTTCTTGAGTATGGGTGATCTAATCAAGAAAGATGCAACATCTTGTAAAGATATATTATTAGATAAAAATGCCAGTTCTCATTATATTGAATAATATTTTTGAACAGGAAATTAATTTTTCTAAATTTCAACCTAACTAAAAAAAAATTTAAAAAATTGATAAAATCCTTTAAAATTTGGGCAAATTTTATATGAAACAACTCTGAACAACTATTGACTTTGTAAACTTTATTTTTATTATTTAACTATAAATTAAAAAGATTTCGGACTTCATTAGAACCATGTTGAAGAACATTTCAATGTAAAAGACTTTAATCTATTACTCTCAAATCTTATTATTAGATCTAGTAAACATACTTTTTAATTTAAGAATTACATTTTATAGTATGTTCATTAAAATGTTAAGAAATAATGAATAGTTTATATATCAATGTTACACTTCTTTATACAGGGGGGAAGGGGCAAGAAATTACTGTCACACTTACAAGCGCTAGAAGCTGCAGTAGTGTCAGGTGGTCGGGGACCGTTGTTCTCTGGGGTTCTCCATTGCCTTCGCTAGCATCCACATTGCCATTACTCTTGGTTGAGACGCTTGCTTTGGAGGAACCAAACGCATTTCTGGCGAATTGGTGCACTCTACTCCGAGAATGGAGTTTCTTTGAAATCTCGCCCTCTTTCTCTTTGGGACGCAGAATGTTGGACAACTCTGCTGCTTGGCTATCAGCCTTTTTGGCTGCCTATAAACAGAAATGAAGAAAAATATAAGCAAAGAAAAGCCTTACATAAATAAATAAATCGCATTTACATAGTCAATAACGAAAAAATCAATGCTTCTGGGGTTCTTGAATTTTTTAAAACATCTGCAGTGTTTCTAAAGAAGATTTTAATAAATTGGTTATTGAAGCTGTTTTAAAGTTTTATCATATTTTATTAAATAATAATAATATAGCTCTTTTGAGCTTTAATTCGGAGAAATCCAAAAATTCTGAGATCCAATAATAAAAGAAAAATGGATGGATTTAATATGCACTGTTTGTTTTTAGTGCATTCATATCATTGCAATTACCATTGGAGAAAAATATTAGAAAGAAAGTAAATAGACGAACGATTAAAATAAATTTTTTTTTTTAAATCTGTGTCTAAGAGAATTGAAAATGTGTTTCGCGTTATTTATTATTTAAATTATGGAAACGCAATCTTCTCAACTTTCGATGTTAGATATACTAATAATTTCAAGTTTCGATTAAAGTAATAAAAGTAATGAATATGATAGTGTACACAGAAAAAAAAACATTTTGAGTATAATTTTAAAAAAACAACGAAATATTCAAATTTTAAAATAAGTAAAACACCAAGAAGTATAAGGCACATAGGGAAATATTCAAATCTGTCCTTGTTTTTGTTATTCTAAAATAAAAGGTTCAAGTCGCACAATTAATAATGCGACGTCTTCGAAATGAATCAGAACACAAAGGGTAAAGTTATTGTATAACATAAAAACACGTGCTCATTATTAGTCAGTTTAACATTCAAACCACATAGCACCTATTCAATGTAAATTGTTTCTTATCTACTTAAAAGGCGCTAATACATTCAAGGTTTATTCAAATTCAATAAATTTTCTTTGACTTCCAAAAGATCAATTTAAAATTTTAACCCTTTTTAGAGGGCAAAGATTTCTTTTAGATATAAAAATGTAGATCTCAGAAAGGGTTGACGCAGGAAAAGCGCCAGCTGGTAACGCGCGTTCTTTTATCTTTGTCAGTGAATGACGCCAAAGTGCTACTATGATTCTAAAGAATGACGTTCGCGAATGTTATTCTGGATGCTTTATCAGAACGGAATAAGAATTTTAGAATGTCAGCAACATATTTAATTAGAACGCAAATGGTTTCTATTACCAAAGTGACTGTTTAACATTGTTCTTATCGGTTGGTCTGCAGGAAGATTTTCAAGTAATCAAATTTAATGGGCATGCATTTTATTCGAAATAAGTTTTGCAAGTTATTGTACAACAGTTATTTGTTTAAGACCAATATCATATGACGATGACATCGAAACATTTTTATTTCCCATGGAATTTTTGATGCTTATTAGATGAGGCGATCTTTACTTGTGTAATTGTTTGCGTCAATTATAAAAAAATCCTAATCAATAAACGACTAGCAGAAGAATGTTGTAAAAAGTTAATTTAGAAAGGATTTTAAAGAAAAGTTGAAATTTTTCATGCAACTGTTCTAATTTTTTTAAACACCTTTTAAACACTGAAAGTCATTAGTACATATAAACGTATGTATAATTATGCATATGTACAAGTGCATTAGAATTCCTGCTAACGCCATATTATATATATAACCGAATCTGAATTAATGCCATTTTCATTATTTTATGGTTTATGTTATAAAAATATAGACGCTGTAATTCCATTGTTATCCCATGCCTGAGCTCAATGATGAAGTTCATTGGGAAGTTATTTATAGTTTATGTATTTACAAAAGACATTTTATTATCATAAAGAGACGAAAGACATTTCAAGTCACATAAAAATAAGATGTATTGAAAATGATCTAGACTGAATAAACCATATACGGGAAATCTACACAAAATAATAAAAAAAATATATATAACGCCAAGCTGTCTCGATTTGCAGCAGAAAAAAACACTACAGATTCTAATCTAAAGTTACTATGCTTTATAAGTACTGTCCTTTTATTTTACACGGAAATTCAAATTATAGCTGTATATATGGCTTAGTTTTATAAATGTTGAGTGAATTCAAATTCTAATATTTTTTTCCATAATTTGTAGCATTCCGTAATTGGCAATGTTTGCACAAAAACACAAACGCCCTCTTCATCGAATTTGGTGTGAAACCAACACCATTGGCGCTATAAAGTGATTGAAGACGAACGACTATTCCGGGCCCCGTTTGCTTGGCCTCGCATGAGAGGCAAACCACTTCGCCAAAAACGGGTTCTGCATCAGTTGATGGCTCTGACGTCCGTAAAAAAAAGATTTATGGCACAAAAATGCTTTATCCAATTTCAAAAGAGACACGAATTGTTAACAGAGACGTACGTGAGCTGTTCGCTAATGCATTCAACCGATGTAGGGGCCTTGGGGACGAATTGTAACGGTGTTCCATTCTCACTCTCGATATCAACGACCGAAAAAAATTGAATAATAATAATAAAAAAAGACTTGGATAGCACGTGTCTAAAAAAGGCCGACACTTCATATTTTAATAAGAGGAAATAGGAATTTGAAAACATTAGAAACTCGGAATGATCAATTCATATAACATGCAAGATATTGATAAGTATGCATCAAAAAAATTAAGCGATTAGAAGTCTTCGATTAGATTAGAATGGTATTTCTACGCCCCTTTGTAATAAATGGCGCCAAGGATGATATCGATATAATTCGCATAGCTACGCTTAACAAATGCGTAACAGCTATCGTTTTCGTATTCAAATTATCGAATAGTTTGCTTCATTGCATCCTTTTCAAATGTAACTCGAGATAGCTCCAATTCACTTCAAAGATAATTTTACTAGGAATTCTTCAATCGATTTCTCCCCTCCCCCTCCATAATACAGATAAAAGCTTTTTCTTTACTTTATTGAGTAGATATTATCAGATAAATGTTCTCAGAAAGTGTCGTTCAGAAAGTAAAAATAGGAAAAACTTTCAATGCACGTTTTTTTTTTAACAAGATGTTTCAGAAAACAATGATCGGTACTTGTAATCTCTCTCTCCTCCCCCTAATGCAGAAACCACAAATTATCAGTCAGAATCGAATGACGCATAAGAAAACGGATAACCACTTCCGAGTCATCCAGTTTTAACCGAAAGGCACGTTTCCGACATTCGGAAAGAAAACAAAAATCATACCAATATCAAATGTGATTTTTGATATTAGCTATTTCTCAAAATCTCCATTTACGCTTTAGACAATTCCATGAAATACAAAAACCTATATTTTCTATAAATCTGGGAAATTGTGTTAACAAAGAAAGGAAGTCGTATAAAAAAATAAAATGTATATTTTTAATCGATGGAAGACAGTACATCATATATAAGGTATAAATCTAAAAGAATAAATATAAAAAATTACTAAAATGTGAATTAAAAAGAAATAAAAATTAGAAGCATAACTGGTTGCAGAACCTTTCGTTCCCTTTCACATCAGAAAATGCCATTGGGAACGCACACTCTAGTTTGAGGATAATTTGATCCAAATAAAACTGGCTAGTAAAACCACAACATTTTTTGATAAGATCTACAAGTAGTTTGATTTATTCCGATATCTTCAAATCAATATGTTAACAAATCGGAAATATATATAATATCTTCAGTATATGAGCAGAACACATTATCTTTCCACAAATCAAAACCAAAGGATTGTTATTCTCAGTATCTAGATGTTGGATGCTACAAAAGGGACAAAAAAGAAAAAAAAACAATTGAAAAAGGTCTTAAAGTATTGAAATGTTTATATTGATGGTCAAATGCATTGTGGGACATGAAACCGGGTTCAAACAGGATGCCTTCCACCATGTCTAATTGTTGCCTTCGTGCTATGGATCAGTGAACCCAGTTAGGTTACAAGGTTAGTTATTTCTGGGTCAAACGCAATACCAATTTAAATGAATGTCTACAAACACAAGCTTCTGCACTTCCTGAACCACACAATCAGAATATTAAAATATTTGCGACATGTTTTAAGGTATTTGATGTTTCCAAACAACACTGATGAATTAGAATAAGAAGTTCCGTGACTGGTACGATATGGATTAAGTAAATAAACAAAAGCACAAAACTAGTTTATGTTACATATATATCCTATTAACCTTTCGAAATTAGTTTCAGTTATAATTATAAGTAGTTTTTTTATGACCATCATATCTCAGCCTCTGGATTAAAAATCATTCGAAAAAAAATTGATTCACAAAAATTTCTTATTTATAACCTATTCTCATTTATATAAAAAAGGAGATAAAAATATTTAAAAATGTTAATTCTGTTCAGTTCATTCAACAGAAGTTTTAAACAATTCTTTACTTAGTTCAAGAATTAAAAATTTAATTCAGGAAATTTAAAAAAAAACAATTCTCTTTGGTTGTGAAAAAGGATTTTTTCAAAAATTGACGACCATATTCAAAATTAGTTTAAAAATTTGTGCAAAAAAACTTCACACTTTTAAATCGAATTTCTTGATATTTAATATTGCTTTAAAGCGGTTGTTTTTAGACATTTTATTTACATCAAGGAAGTCATATTTAAAAATCATTTTTTTCCATAATTTTTACTACTAAGATTTAAAATTTACGTAATGAAAATTATACTTTAAATATTCTGTATATAAATTTCTTATGAAATCTTACTATGAAATCTTGTAAAAATTATTGATAAGAGCCATTAAACAAGCTCGATCGACGAGGATATCCAAATGCCAGAGTTCGCGCACATAATAGGACAATCTTTATGTTTGGAGGAAACTAATTATGAAGAATCTGTCATCTTGATTTGATGCTTTCAAAAAGCTCGCCTTTCTCAACTCTTTCATCTGAGCAGGTAAAGTGATGTAGGATATTGATTACAAAAACAAAAGTACTTCTGCAAAAACTGGTGTCAAGAATAGCGGGTAGATGTCGGAAAGGGTAACAAGAAAACGGGAAAAAAAAGCACGATTCCTTTTGTGATCTATTATGGATGAAGACTATTCATGATACAGAGGTAAAATGAATTGGAAAATGTAAACATCACGACTTGCCTTTGGAAACTAAAAAGGATTTTCTTTATTTTTATTATCATTTAAAGCGCGTGCGGTACGGGTAAGAATATATGCACGGAAAGAAGATTCTGGCTCATAATAAAAATTGAAATAACAAAAGGCGGGAAGTTTGTTCGAAAAGTTACATGTAATTGGGAAAAAAGGATTCAAGAGCTGTTCTTAAGATATTTCAGTTAAATACTACTTTTGGAATGCTTCTCAAACTCCGGCCACTCAGAAATACATTGAAAGAAAATAAGGTTAATATTTGACAATGGATTCCTAAAATAATTTCGAATATCTAAATTCCAAATTTTGTGAATTTTAATCTTACAAATTGCAATAAATATCACACAAATTGTAGTCACTAAATACTTTGCAAACTTAAATATTAATTTGAAGAATGAAATATGACTTACAGTGACATAACCAAAACCAAACATTTCGAAGCCTGATAAACTCCGCAGAAGAAAAAAGAATTAAACAGGATACAATAACTTATAAGTTCAAAGCTATATGTTTTTAAAAAATCACTTTAGCATTCTGTTCACAAAAGTTCTTCCACGTTGCAAGGAAAGATGTAATTCCAAGACTGGGAAAGGAGACCTAAACATAGCGGGCACAGAGCCAATGAGTTTCGGGGCATCTTGTCTAGTCAATTCTGGTTCAATGTTTCCGATTCCTCGAACAAGAACCCTTCCAAATAAAACGAAACACCCCTTTTAGAAATGAAAGTAAAACAGTCCGTCAACTTCTCTGAATTCTCATTATCCCTTTCGAAGTTCCGCCGAAAATTGTTTGTTGATGGGTTTACACAAATATATAGAGCATGCTTTTTTGCTAGTTTTGTCTTGAGATGCTGAAATTGGAATATTTCGCTGAATATATCTTGAAATCACTGCTAGTCTCAGTTTTTAAATCACATAATAACCCAAACCGTTATATTAATTATAAGCGAACATGTGAAGTGTATATTTTCGAATTCATCATTAATAGCTCTTCAACACAGCTCGAATAAGTTACTGTAATTTCGAATAATCACCTGAAACATTTGCATTACTTCAATATGCAATCCTTTTTAATTTAAATATTGCCTGCAATAGAACTATTGTGTTTTTACCGATTATTTAATTTATCATCATAAATGAAATGGAAAATGCTGACATGTTTTGCGCAGGCGTCACAATAACAAAGCAGTTTCGAAATAGACGAATACTCATTACCTATTGTCATTTGCATCGCATAATCCTATTATACAGAGAAAGAATACGTATTTTAAAATACTTTTATAATCAAAAAGCATTGGAACAATTTTCTTGAACAAATGCAATACCAGTAAATGTAATAATACCAGTAAAATTACTTACTGACATTACAAATACCAGTAAATATAATATTGTAAAAGTTCTTCAGGTATTTTGCTGCATATTTCACAAATAAAGATTTTGCTTTAAGGGAATTTTTAATAATAATAAATCAAACACTTCTTTAATTGAAAATCAAATTGTTTAATGTATTAGAGCATTCTGCCTTGAATGATTATATCTTCAATAAAAGATATTCGTATTCATTGTATTCAGAATAAAATGGAACCTGTTAAAATTTCACACACAATATATTTCAGCCCACAGAATCGTAACTCTAGATGCACGTTTAACAATCAGATTATAGTTCTATATCTCCATCTCATTAAATATTCAAAACGGAAGTCGAAGACGCGCGAGTATTTTGTTCAAAATGCGTTCAACGTCAAACACAACCTTGAAAACTAAAACGTATCGGTTGCTAGCTAACAGAGCGTTTGATATGAATTGAATTAAATATTTACCAAACGATTTACAAATTCATGCTGTTCTTCGCAAAATTTTGCACTTTCATGGTATTAAATTAGGGATCGAAAATGAAAAGTCAAATCAATGGCATTTCTTAATGTATTGATGAAACGCAGCTTTATTGTTATAAGCGAAGATAACACTAGCTATACGATAATTAATCCATCTATCAATTTTTGTTAATATCTTAAAAGCACACATGGTTTCTTTTTTAAATACGGTTCGATAAAAAAAAACGTTTCAAAATGAACTATTGTAAAACTTATGTATTTACAAGTCATATAATAACTCATAAAGTATATAATTACATATAAAAAGTTCTATTTTTATTGAAAAAATCGTTCACAAAAGAATACTACGAACTCACATTTTTACACAACTGTTAAACTAATTTCGCCATTCAGTGATATTCAATACATGTTGTCAAATAGATTAATCTTATTTTCAATTTACTTTATAATAAAATTAACTTTACATACACTACTTAGCAACAATGTTTAGATAAACTAACCGAATGAAACAAAAGGAAGTTAAGATTATGACAAATAACTCGGATCGTATTACTCACCAAGAACAAAAAACAATAAATACACAGGGAGTTGTCCAGCGTTATTCTCCGTTAGTAAATGACGAAGAAATGCAATTTAGTAACTAATTACAAGAACTAATTTTATTTCGTTTGTGTCTGTATTAAAAATAACACCGGATTCGATCAACGGAAGCGGATTTTGCCATTCGCGCACGAGTTAATCATTTTTCGCAATGCATTAGCAGTTTCGCAAGTTAATGCATTTATTAATTCTAAAATTTAAAATTCAGTTCCTTATGTGGACTAAGACTAAAACGAATTACTTTACAGTTTCAACATATGATTTCAATAAACATGCAATACTAAACACGTAAGGTTGTAGAAGTTGAGAGTGCAACTATAAGTCAATGCAAAATCTGGCAAGAAATAAAACGCAATTTCATATTTGTTAAAATAAGCTTCCTTCTTTTTTTTTTAAATTGTACAATAAAGTCAAGTGTTTTGATCTTACAAAATGAAAAAAAAAAAAAAAAACACCATGCCTTAAAAGTTATTCTTACCAACTAAATGCAAATTAAAGAATATTTAATTAATGTTTTGCCAAGTTTTAACTAACTTACATTTATAACATACATTAGAATACATTTTAGAACTTGCAATTAACGGTTTTGGTTTCCCAAAAACAAAAAAAAAATCACACAAATTACGAGTTAAAAAATAAATTTTCTTCACATAGTTAAATGCGAAAAGTTTACGCAAAATTATTGTTTTTTATAAATAAATTTTTTCCATTAGTGCACAAAACTTAAATATATTATGTTTGTATCTTAATAAGGTTTAAAAAAATGAAAATTAATTTTTAGGTCATCTTAACATTAGCATTGCGAAAATCTATTTTTTAAATAGATCTAACTGAATTTCAAAATTTTACGCATTAAATTTGTCGGCTAGGTTAACATATGGAATGATAAATATTAATACAAAAGAAGTCTCTACTGATTAAATTTAGTAAATGAAAATATTTATTGGCAATACAAAATTACATTTAAAATAATCCTAGTAGAAATCTTCAAGGATACTTTTCCTTTTACAAATTGCATTTCTAAAATAAATATCCATAATTTTTGAAATAAAAAAAATTATGAATGTTTGTACCAAAATTCGGGGTCTAAGTTCGTATAATAACACCACTTCAATATATCAGAAACAATTAAAGCTACAATATAACGGTTCAGGAACAATAACGAAATTGAACAAGTATAATTTTTTTAAAAATAGATCTAATATTCAACTTGAACTGTTCATATAGTTTTCTTCACTCTAGTCTCGCTCATTCAAATCTTACCAAAAAAAATATAAAGAATATAAAAATTAAAGCTTGCACTCACCAACTCTCTAGAAGTGCAGCCAAATTTCATTTTAAGGTCATTCCACTGTTTAATAGCAATTTCTAAATCGGCACTGTCAAAGATCTTCATCGAGCAATCTGAAGATTTGCACATAGCTTTCAAATTTGACAAGGGAATCCACCTCTACTTCACACAGTCCAGGCCACGCCAGACACAACAATCTGTATTCCCGGGCGTAGTAGTTCACAGAACAAAAAAAAAAGTATGCACTTAATATTCTACGCTCTACTCTTTCCTTCTTGCAGCACGGATAAGTGTCCTTCCCAAAATGTTAACTTCTAAGCAGGAGATAAAACGCTGTGATCACCACACATCATCTCTGTCGTTGGTTTCGAGTTCTACCACCAATATGCCGGAGCTAAGTCGGTCAGGGATGGTAAGGGTTGCTGGTATTTTCCCCTCCGATTTGCGTCGCCAAGTGCCAAGCGCGCCAAAGTTTTTTCGGTTTTAGAGGAAGATTTGGCTGGTTCTTGGTATGCTGTGTAAGTTGATTTCTACCCTTCCGGAAAATGCGGATTTTTTTTCGTGTGACGCGTATTTACTGTTGCGTCGCGAAAAAGGCTTTTTATTATTGGATCTGTTTGTCTTAGAATTAGTAATCGATAGAATTTCAGCAAGTAAGTGATATGAATAAGTAATGTGCCTGCACCTGTGCAATGCATAATGTTACGTCATTTTCTTACGAATGAAAAGTAAACGAAGAAATTCTTATACCTAACTTTCAATTTTTAAAAAAGAAATGTAAGAGTGATTCATTCCAATCTCTTCAAAATAAAATTTTTGAAGAAATTTTGATACTTGGGTACATTTTAGTGCTATAAAGAAAGATACATAATAGTTTTTATTTGGTATGATATTACTGATATTCGGGACTTAATACTGGTGTGGCACAATGCTAATGATATTCATGACTAATTACTGGTTCGGCACAATACTAATGATATTCATGACTTAATACTGGTGTGGCACAATACTAATGATATTCATGACTTAATACTGGTGTGACACAATACTAATGATATTCATGACTTAATATTAGTGTGGCACAGTACTAATGATATTCATGACTTAAGGCGACCAGAGACTTTTAAAATGACTTTTAGCAATTTTTACCTTAGCAAATCGAAATTTTACAGACATTAAGAGTGGCACTATAGGAGATGACAAACAAAATTTTAAAGCATTATATTAATTTATTTATGAGTTAGGTGGGGTAATATAATGTAATATTAACGATACATTACGTTAACGAAAAATGTTCCAGGCGCTCCAAATTTAATTATTACTTACCCTAAGCCTTCTGAAACAAAATGTGAGGTTAATTTTGAAATTTGAGTTCATAATATCAAAATTAACCAATATAATATATTAAAAATACTGATTTTTTTAAAAAAAAGTTTAAATAGTTTTGAGTTATTCCTTTGGTTAAATTTGATATTTCGTAACAAGATTAATCCTAACTTTTGTTTCAAAAGGGTTAGAGTAAGTAATAATCGAAATTGGAGCGCTTTCGAACCCATTCGGAGGGCCTAGAACATTGTTATTTATTCGCTAATGTTATATTATATTCCCCCCCCCAACATAAATAAATTTATATAATGCTTTAAAATTTTGTGTGTCATCTCCTATAGTGTTACTTTCAATGCCTGTAAAATTTTGAATTGCCAAGGAAAATTTCAAAAAGTCATTTTAAAGATCCTTGGTCGCCTTAATATTAATGGCGCTATACTAATGATGTGGCATAATATTAATGATGTTCATGAATTAATACTAATGGTACACTACTAATTGTGTGATGCAATACTAATAATCCATGGCATAATATTAATAATATTTATGATTTAATACTAATAGCACAATATAAATGATATGGCATAATAATAATGATATTCACAAAACTCTCACAATCGCATGTTCATCATAAAGATTTCTAATTATTCTATGATAAAATAAGGCCATGTTTGGAATTAGAAAATACATACTTCAACAAGGGTAGCTATGGTCCAAATTTGCGTTTCCTGTATGCTGTTTTAAACATCTTTCGATTTGTTTTAATGTTGGAAAAGAAATAGCTTAAATGGAATTGCATAGTCAATGGATATGTAATTCCATTAAAGTAACAGGGAAATACTTTTTTCAAGAAAATTAATTTAATATTTAAAAATTTTTATAAAAAAAACTCTTTTTTATTATTTTTATGCTTGAATATAATTTTATTTATCAAAATTAAGGAGGTCAAAGAAAAATCATAAAAGCATGAGTGTTTGACACAAATACTTTAAGTAAACGTTTTTAATTTTATTTATAAATCATTTTAATTAAATATACAGGAACCTTATTTCGTGTTATACTCATTGGTTTCGATGTCTACCGCATTTGCGGCTTTAATTTGAGTTCCATATCAATAAAATGATATTTGAAAAATGCTATATTATCCGTAAATTGCGAACTGTGTGATGTGATATGAATAATGGAAAAAAGAAAAGAAAAGAAATAAAAAATCCGAAACGTTCTACACTGCTCTTAGAAATAGAGTTACCGAATCTGGGACGTGGTTATTTCTTGGGTAGAAAAAGGAAGGGTTTCTTAAAATATTAATTAGATTTTTAATTAAAAATTGATCGGAAAGTTTCGGATTTTAATAACTTCGGATCTATAGTATCGCACAAAAGCTTTTCCCACGAATTTTAAAATATATAAAAAAACTTTTTTTGTGATACCAATTTTATATACATAAATTTTTAACTTATTCAAAAAATATTAGTGAGTATATCATAACACTAATCACAGATCATAGTTTTTCATTGTTTTGGGCATCTTAATTTATACATATAAGCACTGCGACTATAATTTTTTTTTAAAAAATTTCTGCAAGAATTTTATTGTTACTGTAGTTAAAAAATGATTTTTTAAAAGTAATATAAAATTGGCAAATCAAACAAAACATTATGTTATAAAGTTTCGAGCTATAGGATTAAATTTTCTTTCTTTCTTTATTTATCTTTAGTATTATTTTAGTAAAAATAATTACTTTCATTTTTTTAGTATACTAATAGAAACGCGTTTTTAAAACTTTTTTTTAATTTCATTATTTTCAACGCGTTTCATAATTTATTATGATGAATAAAATTTAATATTTTTATCAGTTTAATTTTATTCTTAAATTCATTACTACACGTTACCCTTTTTAAAAATCTTAATTTATTGTAAAGTAATGGATCAAATAATAATTATATTCTGAACATATTAAAGTATTTCTTTATCATCCAGAACATACAAGTTTATAAAAGAAATCAAAAATACATTTAAAAAAGTATAATATCGATTATTATATTCAGTCTTTATAAACACGAAACAAATCAAGATAAATGAAAGAAAGAAGAAAAAAAAAGGAAATTAAAAAAAAGATCCAAAACTTTGTAATATAAAATACTAGTTATAAGTTACAATATATTTCTCAATATAAAAAGTGGAACTTAATATAAAATTATCGGAAAAAAAATAAATCGAACTTTTAAGGAAGTACCCTTATTATTCTGAAGAGCAATTTTTTTTTCTTTTTCCGTTCGAAGAGAATTGAATTGGCAATAACGAAGTGAATTGTTCCTTCATAACTTATTTCCCGGACAATTCGTCAATTTGAGTGTCAAATTTATTTAACCAATCGATCATAGTTTTCGGCACTTCAAACACGAGGTCAAAGAAGGGAATTAGGATTGTTGACAGCTGAAATATATTCCACCATTTTTAGATTATCTATAAAATTACGATATTTTTCAAAATTCTTTGTGTTTATCTCAGATATTTTCCCTTACACCATTTGTTGCTTTTGTTGTTTTTAAAACATATTTTGCATTTCTTGAAAGTTTATTTTTTATGAAATGAGCCCAACAATTTTAAACATTCAGTGAAAGGATAACAAATTTTACGCTCATATTAAGTCCCATATATTTGTTTATTGCCTCAAGTTTCATAACAGTCCTGCTAAGGTAAATTATCCATATTCATCCAATGAAGTAACTGAACAAAATTCTGTCAGTCAGACTTTCCGTAAGAAAATGAGATTGTCATGACCCTTTGAAAAGTGATCTCATTGCTAGGTTTTAAAATTGTAAAAATATTTCATTAATGTCACGCTGACAATTTTTAATATTTAATTTTTAAGTCAATATTATTTTTACATTTCATTTTTTAATTATTAATTTGGCATTTAAAATACATTTTTTAAATGTATTTTACTATACTATAATTTTAATATATTATTATTATTTTATATTATTTTATTTTTTAACTAAAAAAAGACAAAATGTGGGCAAGTCGTCCATTAAGATGAGTAATCGCACTTTCTAATATCAAATTGATAATTTAAAAAAATGTAAATATAAAAATAATATTGACTTAAAAATTAAATATAAAAAAAAGAAGTCAAAATGTGGTCAAGTCATCTATTAAGATGAATAATCGCTCCTTCTAACAATATTAAATTGATAATTTAAAAATTGTAAATATAAAAATAATATTGACTTAAATATGAAAAAAAGGGAAAATGTGGGCATGTCATTCATTAAGATGAGTAATCGCTCTATCTGTAATTGTTAGTTATTTACTTTTAAGGGTATTATAATTTAAAAAGGAGTAAAGAAATAATTCAGTATTTATTCAAGTTATATATATTTTAAAAATTAATTGTATTATTTTGCTGATAATTTAATTTTTAATTGTGGTTTTCTCTTTAGGAAAAGTATAAATTATCTTTCAAAATCCAAGTTCGGATTAGAGAATTCGCAACTGATACTTATTCTATGTTTGGCGACTTTTCTCATTCGATAATAATGCCTTTAGAAAAATTGGTTTCTTTTTAATTATTAAAATGAATATTTGGCTCTAGCCATGGTGACAAAAAGGGATTAACCCCTTAACCGGTTTGCCGTACGTGCATCGATTTATCGAATTTTGATAGTAGTAAACAAAAAATTAATCATTCATAACAATTATAATTCAATAGTAAAATGACTTCGAATACGTATATAAGCCAAGTATTCCATGGATTTCCATTTGAATCAAAATAAGAAAATATTTTTTAAAAAAGGTGTCATCTTATTAGATAGTAAGGAAAATAAACCGGTTAAAGGGTTAACACTCCAGAGGTGCATTCACTTCATAAATATCTTAGTGCATCTACAAATTTCTATACAGAATAAGATTTTTATACTCCGTCTCCACAACTAAGGACTTTTTCTATAAACGAGACATAACTTTCTTATACAGATATTTTAAGTAGGTCTACATTTTTTTTGAATCCTAAAAGATAGAACAACAAAATTGTCTGTATTGTTACAACTACTCTGGTATAGAGTCTTTTAAGACAGTCAGTCCCGGCATTTTGCCAATTCTGCTGCATTATTGATCGAACCATCGCATTCACTAAGAATCAAGCAAGGCTAGTTCAGTAGTAAATTTGTGGTTTCTAATGCATCAGTTAACTGGTTCTTTTACAAAAATTCTGAAGCAAGAATAGCAGGAAAATATAAGCTACCAAAATTTTTTTCATGTTTGGTTTCAACTAGTGGTAATGTTTCTAAATAGGTATTAGAGAGGGATCAACTTCTGAAGTAAAATTCTTATCACCTGGTTAACAATTTAAATTTCATTTATTCAAAATAAAATTTGATGGCTAAGTGATAAGCAAATGGGATGACGGTTCAAGTTATATCTACTGTAAAATCGTGGCACAAAGGGCAAAGGTTAATCTAAATCAAAAGACAAAATCTAATGGAGTATACAAGTAGAAAAGAAATTCAAGGATATTATCAATAAACCTGAATGTAAATGAAGTTGTTTGAAAATAAAGCAGCAGTTAAAAATAATAAAAACATGTAATATAAAAAAAAATCAAATCAATCGCAACTTAGGTCAATAAAGAAAAGTTTTATTTTAATTACTTTTTATAAAATAATTAAAATTAATATAAATAATTGATCAAAAAATCATCGATTTTCGCAAGAGTTGAACTCGCATTCTTCGCCTTCACGTGAAAAATACTGAAATTCTAACATTTTACAAAGTGAGCTACTGCCTGTTGATATCAATTTTCATTACTGACTGCTAAATCTCTAATTAAAGTATTAAAAATTAATTAAATTTAATGAATGAATTAATATTTGAAAAACTGTATTAAAATCAAGTGTCATCCACTACAAGTTTCAAAAAATGTATTTGAACTTGAGAGTATAAATCTATATTAATAAAAATGGAACTCGAAATGCGTTGCTAAGCGCAAAACTAAAGAACGGCTCGACCTATTCGACTAATTTTTATTTTAATATTTTCGTTAAGACACGAGGATGGTTCTTATGGAGAGAAAAAATGAAAAAAATGCGTGGAAAATAGTTAAAACGACACTTTTCTTACTTTCCCGCCGAAAATCTTCATTTCCTTCCCCCACACCAACTGAGTAAGATAGCAGGAAGTAATAAATTATGATTTGTTTAGAAAAGAAATACGCGAAGTCAGTTGGTTTTCATTCATAGATAACGGGATGTTTAAAAAAGAAAGAAAATAGTTGCTTTTATTATTAGTCGATATGAATATTTAATCTATGCCTGCTCGAAATAAAGTCTGGGCAGGGAAGAAAAAAAGTAATAACAAAGGAAAAAAAGGGTTTACAGAAAGAAAAGTAGTGAAGAAAAAAAGGATAGAAAAGAAAAGGAGGAGGGGGGGGATCACCATTATTTCGTCTGTGCGAGGCATTTTCGAAGCTGTTTTTCAGCTTTTGCATCTCTTGAAAACCAATTGTGTTCTTAATTTGTTTAGTGTGTTTACATTTATGAAAATTTGAATATGATTATTCTATAAAAACAGAATTTTAGACCTTTCCCTCCATCATTTAAGTAAAATATCAATTCCGGGACAATCATTGCTCAGATAGAAAGAGAAAGATGAGTAGTACAGTGAACATATCATCTGAAGATAATAATAATAAATAATACTATAAATGAATTATATGATTATCAAAATGTGTTTGGTTTAAAAATATTTTGATGAAAAACCTGTTATGAGACACAGCTACATAAAATATTAGCGAGCATTAATACTGGCGAACCGACTGGTCGCCAAAGACGGCTACTTATTAATAAAAATACAGATATTTCGCAAGAATCAATCTCGCATTCTTCACCTTCACGCGAAAAATACTGAAATCCTCGCATTTTACCGATTGAGCTACTGCCTGTCGATTTCAATTTTCACTACAAACTGCTAAAACTCTATTTAAAGTATCAAAAATAAATTAAATTTATTGAATGAATTAATATTTGAAAAAACAATAAGTGTATTAACACCGAGTGTCATTCACTCCAAGTTTTAAAAAATGTATTTGAACTCGAGTGTATTAATAAAAAATACTTTATTAGCTACTGAAAGTATGAACAAGATATATATAGTGAGAATGTGAACTAATAGTAGGAATTGAATAGGAGATAAAAAGAGTTTAAAGCATTTATAGTTGTGATGCTTATTACGCCAACGGAAAATGCCAAACGCCAATGCGTCCTAGGAAGCAGTTAGGATACAAACTTTTCAAATTATCCCATTGTAAGATGTTCTCTAGTTTTGGAATGAAAATTCATTCAAACTGCGACATGCTTAGACTTCAATAACACATCCCAACTGGATAAAACCGCATTTCATTGCACTTCAAAGCCATTTTACTTTAAAATCCACCATCGAAGGAGTTGGCATCAATTTGTCTCAATCTCACAAAATTGAACAATTTTATAACGGAAGGCAATCATCAAGATGAATTGTTTGAACGAAAAATTCACTTCATAACAATTTCCGATGAGGAAACTGCAAAAAGAGAAGGTTTTTTTTTCACCCTTTTTGCACTCTATTGAATGTATAATCAATATTTAGATATTAGAAGAGTTTATACCAAATTCTTATCTAAATCGATTTAAATTCATTTTTATTTTTCTCAAATAACCTATACTACTATTATAAATGAGAAAGTTCGGATGGATAATGTTAGTCAATCACACTAGAACGACTGAACGAAATTGGAGGACATTTAGCACAAAGACAGTTTACAGTCTAGAATAGGACACAGGCAACTACTTATTCCCGTTAATTGAGTCGTTAATTTTTTATTAATGAAAAACTAACCTTCCCACCAAAAATAATTTCCCCACCGCCAAATAAGTAAGACTTCGGTGTTTTTCCCCACTCTAATGAGGTTAGGCTTAGCATGTTCCCCACCGTTTACTTCAAACGATTCTGTTTATTTTCTTAGAGTAAAATTAAACATTGTTAATTAATTGATTTTTCGTATTCATTTTACAGTACTTTTGAATTAAAATAAATCAGGGAACTGGATATTAAAAATTTCTAATCTGTATGGCCTTACCCCAACTGGCGTAGAAAGTTCACACATATACGTTGCCTCAATTAGCAATGAGATTCACGCATGTGCAGTGTGTTGTAATTGTTGACAACTGTATTTTCATTTTAATTAAAATTTTAAAAAATATGTGAATAATACTGTTGTAGCTATCTCAATCTCAATCGATAAATAAAATAGAACTTGACTTGATTTTAAAGAAATACCTTAAAGAATACCTAAAGAATAGCCTTAATATCCGAGACATGGAGTTACATCTAAAGAATTTAATTCAAATTAACCATAGCCAATATCCTCATTGAATCGGTTGGTCCTAAAACCGATTAGTTTTCTAATAAAAATATTAGAAGCCTTTAAAGTTAATGGCGAAATATTCTTTTACAACATTTTAAATTTAAGCAAAGATGGCTTTCGCCAATAAAATTAAACTGATATATATCTGGTATATACCAATTTCACTCAGATATCTTTGAAACAACACTTAATGGCCATATCAACATCGGAAAATAAAAACTGACACCGGTCTTTTATTACTTTTATCTAACATTTCAAGCAAAAGATATCTTTCACACTGCAAATCGTTTTAGACTTTGTCTTTGGATATTATTTTCTCATGTAACGCAATCTATATCGATCTCTAAATGATCAACAGCCATTCAATAGGGTTATTTAAATTATATCATCTGACCTTGCCCCTTTTAGTGACTTGTGGATTAAGATGTTTGTGTATCGATCGTTATATTATCTGATTACTGGAGTCTCCAAGATTATTTTGATAGCAGTCAAGTCCTGTAGTGCTCAGATAAGGATGTCTACAAGCAAATAAAAGTAAGAAGAAGAAGAATAAAAAAAGCGGAGTAAGGCAATAAAGGGAATGGGTTTACGGGCTCATAAAAACCCGGACTCGATTCAGATGCACATATTGACCTCAGCTGGGTACCGGGTTCGCTACAATAGCTTCCGCATTCTTTCTATCCATAACATGACAATGCGATGACCGTGTCATTCTTATATATATTTTTTCATACAGAGACAACACAAAATTTGATTGATTATAATTATAATAGAGCAACCATAATCTAGAAATTAAGTATTTTTATATTTTGATTCGGAATAATAATTTTACATATGCAGTTATAACCCTGGTAGCACAGTCTTTTACACAATATTGTTCGATATCAAATGATATTAAACAATATTCACAATATTAAACAATATTGCGAATATTGATCAATATCATGTGCTACTAGGGAATACGATCATATCAATGTTAAATATTATTGAAATTATGTCTTATAAAACTTGAAGAAATTTCAAAAATAAATTATATATAATGTTTGCTTCAGTTAATGAAATGAATCCTTACAAAAAAAAAGGAAATAAAATAAAGACTAAAATGAATTCTGCAATGCATATTTCAAAGTATCATGTCGGAATATCATTTCTTGAACGGCCAAGCACCACTGCTCGTGCGAGTTGAATTATATGTTCATTCATTTTAATCGTTTCATTGAATGAGTCACTTTAGTATGGCAAACAATCCAAAAATTTTTGTCTCGCATTTATTGTTACAAAAAAATATCACATTTCCTCTTTATTTCATTTCACATAATCACGCGCTCAAAATGACATTTTTCTAGCTTTTATTTGCTGTAGTCATTCACTTATTTTCTTTAATCAGATCTTTTGTAAACGCAATGGCAACGCGTTATTAAAAGCTGATTTTTTTTAGATGTTCATGCAGATAATAAAAAATTTCAATTTTTCGCCAACGGATTTTTGTTGACGCCAAAAATCTCATCCCCAAAACAACATCATGCTTTGACATGATAATAAATTGTAATCCATAAACAGCATCTTTATCATACATCCATTTCACAATACTTCGAGTAGTTGGAGTAATAAATGTTGTATCCTCATCCGCCCGCATAAAACTAGGGACCTTGGGTAAGGCTGCGGATAAATTACACTACCATGGGAAACATAAATTTAAAAAAAAACACGCATCTTAGGCGTGAATCTAGGATTTTTATTAAATCTATCGTGTGAGTATGTATTTAGAAGCTTTTTTTACGGCCATTTGGCGCCAAAAGTTGACATGAAATTGCAATCGCAAACACAACATAACATGTTAAATTTCATTGATTTAATTTGCAGCTCTTATGAATTATTGCGTTTGCATGAATTCGAAACTACAGACAGTGATATTTAATTACTTGTTAGATTTGTTACAAAATTTGTCGAGGATCTATATTTTAGATGCTACACATGTGCGCCAAATTTTATTTACCTACATTGTAACGTTTTGCAGTTATAGAGTTCCTTTGTAATCGAACAGCCAGAAAGTTACAAATATGATCTTAAGTCCATATACCATATTTCATCAATTTAGCTCAAAGCGTTTTTGAGTTATTGGCCCAAGAAAGTCTTAAATGTGGAGACTCGTCAAATTGTCCTGTTATTTTGTTCCATACCTTCGTATACTTCGTATGTTCTATACTTCGCATAAAATGTTTTAGCAACAAAGAAATAAATATTTTTTTAGAGCTACTAAAGGGATCGGAATGTCAAACGATCGTTTAGGGGGAAAAGAGGTTCCTTCTTTTTAATCGATTAAAGTTGCATTTTGATTTTGTTTTTAATTAAATTTTCAGTTGCGTATTATGTATGTGTAAAATATATTTAAGCAGTTACGCGTCCAAAGAGAGAGAGAAAAAAAATTAAATTTAAAAGTTTGGATCTATTTTACCAAGGGGGGGCATAATTTATATTCAAATAATAAGCAGTAAGAAATATGTCAATCTACATCGTGACACAAGAGCAGAAAAGTAAAAGAAATTTCCCTTTCGCTGGTTTTACTATGAGATTTTGATAGGGTTTCTTTTACACGTGTCAACTTAGAAAAGCGAACTTTAGGTATTTAAAAAATGTAAGTGAATGAAGTGAAACATACTAAAGTAAACAATTTTACAGAGCGCGTGTAGAATTAATTAAATAAAAAAGGATTAAAATGAAATCTACTATGCCTATTTCATTGTATTATGTCAGAACATAATTTCATGAATGGCCGAGCACAAGTAAAATTATATTTTAATTCATTTTAATGGTTTCATTGAATGAATCCCTTTAATATTGCAAATGATCCAAAAAAAATTGTCTCACCTTCATTGCTTAAAAAAAATATCACATTTCCTATTTATTTCATTTCGTATAATCGCGTGTCCAAAATGACATTTTTCTAAGTTTTATTTACTATAGTCATTAACTTATTTTTTTTAATCAGCACTTTTATAAATGCGATGGTAATGCATTATTAAAAGCTAATTTTTTGAGATGCTCGTGCAGACAATAACATTTTTATTTTTCGCCTACAGATTTTTGCTCACGCTACAAAACCTCATTCCCAAAACAATATCATGTTCTGACATGATAATAATTCAATTATATCAGGAATTAAAAGAATAAAATTTATATATTTTAGAATAAAATTCACATTGCTAAATTAAGATGAGATAAATTTAAATTAGATTAAGATGCATCATTGCACATGGATCCCATAATAATTTCCAAATTTTAACATAAAAGTTAATATTGCCTTTCAGTCATCCACATCTGGGAGATTTTGTAAAATGTATTTCAAATAGTTATAATTAAGGCAGTACAGACGCACAATACTTTGATTCTTCAACGGTCTTTAATAACTTAGGATACTTTATTCATTAGGATACTTATGTCACGTGCACAGTAACTTTTAGGATACTTCAGTCACGTGCACTGTCACTTTCAATACTCGAAAGCACGCTGTAATGGCAACCATTTTGTAATTATAATAGGCTCTAATCACACGAATCACCAGAAAAAGATTGTTTTTCTTTCCGTGAAGCGAATATTCGTACCAATTCTGTACACGATACGCTTCTGAAGACAGGAAAAAAAAAAAAAAAAGAATTTTTTTAGAGAGAAACCTAATAGCACCCTCCCCTTCTTGTCTCTCATCTTGAGTTGAAAAGAAATCTGTTAGATCATTGTCAAACAGCGTTTGTCGTGGGAAAAAGATCGTAGAAGAGATAGCTAGTTCGTTTATCCTTAAGCCTATTTAACTAGGCCTAAATGTGACTCTAATGTATTTAGAAATAAAATTCAATTTTCAATACAGCAATCGTCATTTTATAAAATTACATTGAACATGAAAGTTCTTAATGAAATTTATGAAATTCACAATCAAGACAGACAAAAGCATGTATTGCGTCAGTCACAGATAATGCTGGTAGCTTTTTATGTAAGTATCAACTTAAATTATTATAAACTATTTCGGTTTGTAAAGGCCAACCTCAGCCTCGGGATAAAGTATTTGCATAAGTCCCACCCCCTCTACATACCAACACTTTTACTTGAAAATAAAAAAAGATTTAAATGAACTCTGCTATGCATATTTCAATGTTTCAAGTCAGAACATCATTTCTTGAACGGCCAAGCACCACATCCTCGTGCGAGTTAAATTATATTTTTATTCATTTTAATCGTTTCATTGAACGAGTCGCTTTAGTACTGCAAAAATTTTTGTCTCGAATTTGTTGTTTAAAAAAATATCGCATTTCCTATTTATTTCATTTCATATAATCACTTGCTCGAAATGACATTTTTCCAGGTTTTTATTTGCTGTAGTCATTGACTTATTTTTTTAAAATCGGAGCTTCTGTAAATGCGATGGCAATGTGTTATTAAAATCTGATTTTTTGAGATGTTCGTGCAGATAATAAAATTTCACTTTTTCATAATTTTTTTGGGAGAGGGGATATTAACTCATAAAATTCAATCTATAAATGAAAAAAAAGGGGGTTTATACATTGTCCTTGTGCAATTCACTATTTAATATCTTAATAAACATGAATGAGAGAATTAATATATTTATGATACATTAATTTATAACTTATCTTTACTAAACATGTTTTATAGGAATATACCTCATTTTTTAATTGAATTCACACATTCTTAAATTAAATTTCAACCAAGCCTTGTGTCAATTATAAAATATGAATTATAAAGTAGGAAAATAGATCTCAATATTTCCAATATAAGCAAAGAATAAAACACTTCTTGAATTAAAAATCTTGAAAAATTACTTAATTTTCCTTATTTATATTTATTTTTTCAACTTTTGATTTCAAAACATTAAAATGGAACTTATTTTTTAAAAGACATTTTATTTTATAAGATGACAAATAAATTACAATAATTAAATTAATAATTGCATAATTAAAATCAACCAAATATAGATTGTAATGTTTGTTTATTTTCTCAAGCAATATCAATTTCATTTTTTTAATTTATTAGAAAATTTCTATTGGCAAGATATAAAATAAATATTTAACTCTGTTCTTAATATTTGATCTCTGAATATTTTAAAGAATATGGAAATTTATATAAATAAAAAAAATGTTTTTCATATTGAATTTAAATATTTACAATTATTTTCCAAGATTGTTTCTATTCCTACTTGCTTCATAATTTAAGAGATATTCAAAACTTCCGAAGAAGTCCCCGTTTTTTCACACATGGAGTTTTTTATCAATACGATCTCGTTTCTAAGCTCTAAAAGTATTTATCATGTTTCTGGAAGTGGAATAACGGTTTTGCCCTATATTTTCCATGCAACCACAATCGCGCCAACAAGCACGACCGACATCGCCAACTTCACGTTAAATTCCTGCTGTTTTATCGCCAATTTGCCAAAATTAAGATAAATTGCAAATTGCGGTAAACTAAATTCTCATGCTCTTACGGCCGTTCAACTACTATCAGACCACTATTGGCGGGCGTTTCTTTGACGTCATCGTAATAGGATGTGGGTGAGATTCTAACCAGGATACCCAAACAAAATCGAAGAATTACTCAAAAATGAGACGAACTTTGTATTCCCTCTCTCCCCTCCCCTCCCCTCCCCTACCTCCACTTAGTTGATGTGATCGGAAGACCACAGTGAGTTGGTCTAAGTTAAAAAGTTTAGGAAACATTGTTGACACAAGGATTTGAAAGCGGATTTGAGGGTTTGTAGCACAAGGTAGCTATGTTTTGTACTAACAGAAAGAAAAGGAAAGGTACTTCAAGTATCCGGATATACAGGAGGATTTTATTTACATATGGTGGTGATCACTTTTGAATACAGACAAAAAGAATATGATTACGTTACAGTCAAGAAATGTTTTTTTTTAATTAAAAGTTATTTCCACTCATATGGTTTAATTTTTTTATTTATTAATTTTTTTAAATATTATTTAGTATTCAAATATTCATAAGACGAATTAAAGACAAGTTGGATTTATTGAATTCTTCCATATTTAAAAGAAGATCATTTTGGAATGCAGCAAATAATGAGGAAAATGTTATT
The DNA here is from genome assembly GCA_026289955.1 of Argiope argentata. NCBI lineage: Eukaryota > Metazoa > Arthropoda > Arachnida > Araneae > Araneidae > Argiope > Argiope argentata. Next base: position 6,260,876 of record JAOUZG010009736.1, read on the forward strand.
ATGCAACAGTTATGAAAGCAATGATAATTAATATGAATGCCCAGAATGTAATCTGAAGAATATTTCTGTTTGTCTTTGTAAAGAAAAAACTTTTTTTTTTTTTTGGAAATCGAATTGTTCTTATAATCTAATATGAATTTCTTCTTTCTTTTTTTGTAAAAAATAACGGTGCAAAAGTTAATTAAACTTTTTCCATTCTGGGATCTTTTTTTCACTCAGAAAAAAATTGTAATGCTCCAAAACTAAAAATAATTATTAGAAATGGAGGCAAATTTAATAATAATTTAATTTACATTATCTTAAAAGAATTATTTTCAGAATGGTTATGAAATAATTTAAATCAAGGTAATCTTTCTCTCTTTCAAATAAAATGTAGTTCAATATTTAAAACTGAAAAATTTCAAAGTACTCCAATGAGAATGTTCGTGCTTCAAATATTTTTGTATGACCCCAATTTAAGCCTTAACCTTCAATTATAAAATACTTGCAATAAAAAATAAGGCATTCTTAACATAAACAAGTAATGTATGAAAATTTTTAAAATCAATTCCTACTTAGGTCAGCAAAGAAAATTTTATTTTAATTCCTTTTTATTAAATAATTACAATTAATACAAATAATTTGCCAAAAAATGATTGATTTTGGCAAGAATTGAAGTCGTTTTCTTCACCTTCGCATGAAAAATACTGGATTCCTCTCATTTTACCGATTGATCTACTGTCTGTTGATTTCAATTTTCATTACAGATAGCTAAAATTTTATTTAAAGTATTAAAAACTAATTAAATTTAATTAATGAATTGATATTTGAAAAAAAAACTGTTTTAACATCAAGTGTCACCCAATACAAATTTTAAAAAATGTATTTTATTTCAAAAATAATGCAACAAGCAAAATAGAGCTTAAAAGGAAATTTCAACGTATCATGTCAGAACATCATTTCTTGAAAGGCCAAGAACCACGTGCTCGTACAGATTAAATTGTATTTTTATTCATTTCAATTGTTTCATTGAATGAATTACTTTAGTATCGCAAACGATCCAAAAAATTTATCTCGTATTTATTGTTAAAAAAATATCCCATTTCCTATTTATTTCATTTTGTAAAATCACGTGCTGAAAATGGCATTTTTCTAAGTTCTATTTGCTGTAGTCATTAGCTTATTTTTTATAATATCAGAGCTTTTGAAATGCAATGGCAACACGTTATTAAAAGCTGATTTTTTTCAGATGCTCGTTCAGATAGTAAAATTTTTATTTTTTTTCTACAGATATTTGATGACAGCAAAAAACCTCATCCCAAAAACAACACCATGTTCTGACATGATAATAATTAAAACAAAATAAAAACGAATCTAACTACAATAATACAACACTAACGACAATAATACATAAAATATTTTATCACCAGGATCAATATTTTAAAACAATTTTAAAGTTGCTAATGGTTTTTAATACTTTTTCGCAATGCTCTAAGATAACAATAATTAAATATTTGAAATGAAAATTTAAAAAGTAACAAGCAAAAATAACGTCACTGAAATAAATTCGAATATTTCGAAATAAAAAAAAATTAAAAATGGGAATGAAACCTTGAATTTCTCTCTTTTTTAAATTTAAATTTTGAATTAAAAAAAAACATTATCCGTTTTCCCCCATTGTTATCATCGAAATGATGGTATTGCGTTAATGCTCTGATATTCTCTAATGAAATCACCTTACAAGACATCAAATGACGTTCAGGAGCCAAGGTAACAATTAATTAACTGCGTGAATTTTCGTCATACCGCTAAGCGACTTAGTTCGGAACGGTTAGCACATCTGAATGCGTCCCGTTTCTATTTCAGTTTTATTGGCGTTTTAATTTCGAGCCCGTGCGGGAACACACCACCTGCTGACATGCGTCACTACCGTTACTCTTCACTTCCGTTCAGCCGGTGTGCAAGGATATGTTCATCGTTAACACATATGTTGTTGCTCGGTACATTCTTTTGCTATCACCTGTTAGATCATTAAAATTTTATAAGAGATCCGGGAATGGCTTTTATTTTTCTTTTATTCTCATGCTTTTACATCGCAGTTAAAGCTTACGAGATTAACGTTTATTTTAAATTATAGTTATTCTCTCATTTCCGAAAATAGCTGGAGTGGTCCCCCTCAAACTTCCTCGCATGCTCCCAAATAATGATGATATTCACCCCCACCCCTTATAAAATTATGTACTTTGAGTACGGCCGAAAATACATTGCATGGCATTGATGAGCAAAACTTACGAAATATTGATCTATGGTGTAATTTTTCGGTTTTTAATTTAGTTTGCTTCGTTGAGTTATATTAAAGCGCTGTTGTAAAGCAACACTAAGGCCAATTCGGGACGGACCTCGTAATTTTGAACCGTGGTCAGATGACGAAGACGACCCCTGAGCCGACATCTTCCTCTCCACACTACGCTACACTAGCGGGAGTACGTTTGGCCGGGACAGATTTAACATGTAGGTGATTGGTGGATAGCGCTAGGCCCGAAGTCCCAATCTTATGGTTGGTAGCCGAGTATCATACCGATCAAGCAAAAGGGACCCTTCAGCTCGAAGGATATTAATTGGCTTATATAACAATCACCACAGAGTACCATGATGGAGATAAGAAGAAGAAGAAGATTTAACGTGCAACTGACCCCCTTACACAGCGGTTCTTCGACTGAATCTGGTTTCGAACTTGAAATCCTACGGCTCATGAGCCGAGGCCTTACCACCAGACCACCGTGACCCTTTATTTTTTCAGTGAATCATACGAATATGCATTTTGGCCACATCTTTGTAGTGAATTTTTAGTGAATCCATCCTACGAGTATGAATTTCGACCATACACTAGTTTCCGAAAGTCAAACGCATTTGAACGGCTTTTTTCCGTTTGAATGAAGTCGGAATTTGACACAGAACTTCAATTAGGGTTAACAAATAAATGTTATTTGACATGTGGTATAAGTCAGAGGGTTGTTGAGTTATACCGTTTGCATTGTTGTGGAAATACCAAACGACAGACAGTCAACCCTTAAGCAAAGCTGATTGGAAATATGATAAAAATCTACATACAAATCTATGTGCCGAATTTCATTAATCTAGCTCTTTAAGTTTTGCAGTTCACTTACAGTCGGACTTCCTTTAGCTGATAGACTACATCTATCTGCATGTATTTTTGTTAAAAATTCGATAGACATTTACGTATTAGGTGTTAAGTCTATATACAACATTTCATCAGCATTTTTTGAGTTATCGCATCCAGGAAGAAGAAGCAAAGAGAGGCCGGGATGGCCTGGTTGGTAAAGTGTTGAACTCGTGCTCCTTAGATTACGGGTTCGAGGCCCACCGCCCAAAAGATTCCCCGAGTGTATGGCAGCTGGCGCTCGTTAAATCTGTTCGTGGCCGCAAATTCCTCCATGTCGAGAGTAATATTACTAGGGGTACTGGGTCAGAGATGATCGCTCTCTGTTCCAGGTCTAAATTACAATCTGAGATGAATGAATGAATTTGCACGATTGAAGTCCACCCCCTAAAAAGGGTTGTGGCGTGTGTTCTAAGTCGTACTCTTGGCCCTAGGTGGCGCTACTTGTAAAAAATAAAAGAGACGCATTTCTTAGGCTTAAAATCTGCTGATCGTATCAGCGGGGACTTGCCCATGGCAAGTGCCATTAGTCACAACACAACAGAAGCAAAGAGATTTAATTTTAAAAATGTGTTTCTCGGATTTAGTCGAAAGCGTGGAGATTCTCAAATTTCGAATTTATTGGACATTAAAATACATTTTCTTTGTATTTCTCGTTAACAGAAAGTTTTTTTTTAAAGCCCAGAGAAGAGGGAAAAAATTCTAAAACAATCATGCTAAAGTTAAATAATTGCATTACTTTATTATGAGATTTCATCGTTAAAGTTTATCGAAACACTATATTTAAAGGTAAGTAGGAAAAGAGAGACAGACAGACAGAGAGAGAGAAAGAGATAGAGACTCGCACCTCTAATCCGAAACATCGTAGCATGGTAATGTTTTAGGCTTGGTTCATCTATCTGTTCTTCGCCTGGCTTGATTGCATCAGTCGTTGCATTCTGCACGTAACTCATTACGTAACTTACAGAGAGAATGCCAGCCTAAAAGCATTATCATATTTAAAAATAATTCATCCTTTTCAAATATGTGACAGCATTAGTTAACAATAAACTGGAATATAAAATATAATATTCATATATTTATTATTATTACTTCAGGGGGGGGTCACGAAATAATTGAATTATTCCATTCGATTATTCGCAATCTTGCTATTTTGATATATATAAGGAGGCAGTGTGAAGAAAAAGCATTGATATATATTAAGTTGAAAAATAATTTTGAAAAATTATCCCAAAATTAAAAAAAAATACATGGTAATAAATTAATATAATTGAAAAGCTAATTTTTTAAAGTTTTGAAATGACGAAAAAATAATACTCTTTAAAGTAATTTAGGGGAAAAAATCGTTAAAATCCCATTTGACTTACAATTAAAAATATTTGGAAACTTAGTAAATACCTAATTCCCCAAGAAGTAATTATATGCCAAATTTGGCAGTTCTAGGCTCATCTGGTAATTTGCTTTGGCGAGTATTTTAACGACGTTTACCATATGTATTTCAAAATTTTCAGATAGTATACCAGCCTTTAAGCATTATCTATTAAAAGGGATAAAAATCAGGACATTTTAAAACTTTTGCACTGATTCTAATAACTAATGATGCTATTGATGAATCAAACTGGTATTGGGGGCAAATTCATTCATTTTTACAACCTTATGCAAATAATAATTTAAAAAAAGATAAATTACTTTTTATTAGACAACAAATAAATAAATTAATAATCCAATGAATAGCATGAAAGTACAACATACATTTCTTTTTAAAAGTTAAATTTAAAAATTTTGTCATAACGAATATTTAACATTTGAGTTTGTAAACATTTAAATGTGGAAAAATGCCCTTTTTGAATCTATATTTCGTACGTTTCAAGTATATCTATATAAATAAAAATGAATCGCCAAATATGTTTCTAAGCGAAAAAATCGAGAATGGCTTTACCAATTCGAATAATTTTTTAAAATTATTTTCGTTAAGACACGAGGAAGGTTCTTATAATGCGAAAACACGGAAAAACTTCGAGGAAAACAGAAAAATTGACGCCTTTCTTACTTTACCGCCAAAAGTCTTCATCCCCCCTCCCGCCAAATGAGTATGACTTCAGTTTTTTTCTTTCCCACGCTAACGAGGTTAGGCTTAACATTTTTTAGACCGATTATTTTTAAAAGTTCTGTTTATTTTCTTAGTGTTTGATACATTTAAAATTAAACATTCTTAATGAATCGAATTTTTGGATTCAGTTTGAAGTACTTTTGAATTAAATAAAACAGAATAAGGGAATTTAAAAATTTCTAATCTGTATTGCGTTACCGTAACTGGCGTAGAAAATTCACGTATTTGCGTTGCCCCAATAAACGTTGAAATTCAAGCATGTGTAGTGAGTTATAATTTTTGACAACTGTATTTTCATTTTAAGGAAAAGTTTAAAAAAGTATGTCTATAATACTGTTGTAGTTATCTCAATCCCGATCGATAAATAAAATAAAATACTTTAAAGAAATGTGAACTTGATTTGGTGTTTTGCTTTATTTCAGATACACACTGTAAATAATTTTTTTAAGGTTAGTTGTGTGCTTTTCCGTGCGTACAAGTCGCGGGTAAAAGCCAGTAACCTATAAAAAGACTGTGACATATAAAGATATTAGCAGAAAATTTCTATTTTCCACTAATATCTATTTTATATTATATTTGTTAGTATCATTTTATATTCTATTACTATTTTACATTTCTTATAATATACAAATTTGTTCATTGCTATCACAGCTTCTAAATGTCTTTGAAAAAAAGATTGAATCTAGTTTGTATAATGCAAATGTTCTCCAAATATTGATGCCAAGAAATTCATTCAATTTCGAGATTTTTCCACACCGCGATATAAAAGTCTAAAAGCAAAGATTAGTACAGAAGAAAATGGCCAACTTTAGTTCAAACAGAACCATTTCACACACGTTATTCTTCTACATATTCATTACGATATATCTGTTGATAATGCTGCGCCCTATTTGCTTAGCTGGGAATTTCGCCATTTAGATATAGAAAGGAAATGACATTTTTTTCACAGCAAACACAAATTCTGAAAATAATATTTTTGCGGTCGAGGGACATAGGCCTAGCTTCCTTTATTGAATGCACCTGAAAATGTTATACAAAATGTTCTATATAGCTTTTAATCAATCTGATTGAATGGCGCAAAAAGTATCAAAACCTTGTTGCGTAATCTTAATACAATTTTCTAATAAATATATTTATGCATTATTAATTGCAATCGATAATTATAAATGCGCTATAGAATATGTGATATTTTTTGCGATTAATTAATGGAGTGCGGTTAATATACAAATGCCAGAAAACCGAAATTTATAACCAAAATATGATGCAGAGCTATATTTTGTAATCTCAAAATCACATATAAAATTAACATATATTTGAGACGTTGTGCTTTTCGCATATTAAGACATAGTGTATTTAAATGCTTGTGATAGAAAATACCGAGACGGCCAACCCTTTTATGCAATCGATTACAAATTTGATACAAATCTACATTTTAGATGTTAAATCTGTATACTAAATTTGATTCATCTAACTCTGCTTATTCTGTAGTTATTGGATTAAATCACATCCGAACAATCAGACAGACAGACTTCTTCTAAATGAGTTTCTATCAACATTTGAAGGGGGATACAAATTTGGTACAAAAAATCATTAATTAAATATCATCTCTTTAGTTCAAAGCGTTTTTGAATTATCGGATTATAAACATAATTTGGAAAATTTTCTGAAACGTGGAGACTCGTCAAAACCTTTAACATTGCATTTTTTGTCGGTTATAATACCTTCTTCTTGTATACTTCACATGCAAGGCAGTGAATATGAATCTGGACTCCTTCACAGTTCAGTTCAGTTATATAAACGTGTCGTTTTAAAGCAACACTAGGGTTATTTCGGGATGGATCTCATGATTTTGAGTCGCAGTCAGATGACGAGGACGACACCTTAGTTGCCACTCCCTCTGCACCCCAGCAAGTGAACGTTTGGACGCGAAGAATTTAATGTGTTCCAGGAGGCTCTTCAGTGGAATCGGAACTCAAGCCTGAAATCTTCCAGCTTTGAAGCAGGACTTACCCGATATACTGCTTCGCCATATAATTCGCTAGTATCGATCTGACACAGGGGTAGCGCGTCTTCCCCGTGATCTGGGTGTCCTGGGTTCGAGTGCCGGTTCGGGCATGGTTGTTTTTCAACTGTTCTATCTGTGAGGTTTGAATGTGCCCACCTCCTTGTAAAAAGGGGCTGTGCAAGCGAATATAATGAGTGAATAGCAAAAGTCGTACTCTTGGTCCTAGATAGCGCTACTACAAAACAAGAGATACTAATAAGGCTTGAATCCTGATACAACTTGCTGTTCTTCAACTGTTCTATCTGTGAGCTGTGTGAATGTGTCCCCCCCCTTTAAAGAAAATCTGTGCAAACGAATGCATGAGTAGCTAAGACGAATTCTTGTACCTAGTTGGCGCTACTTAAAACAAGAGACGCGCCCTCAGCTTAAAATTGCTAAATGCGCCAGGGAGTTTGCCCATGGCAAGGGTCAATAAAAACAACAACACTAACAGTATCTTAAAAAAAAACTCTAATAAAATGTTTGTCTTTGCTTATTATTCACTAGCTCCAATAGTCTTTGCAATTATATATAAGTTACAGATTTTCTATCTTTATAGAGAACAGTCGGATGGACTTTATATCCTTTTTTGGAGGGAGAGGTTAGAACTTACCTCATATATAGTCGTTATCTATTTTAAAACAGCACAAAGACTACATGCAAACGGAAATCGCAATTTGAAACCTTAAGCCTAATTCGAACGACCTGCGAATCTTCAGACGAGCCACGCGTTCCCCCGTTTTACCCCTCTTGCGGTTTCTTGGCGTGCTTTGATAAACCTGTGGACCCACAAATTTTCGGTAAACTGTCCAGGCATCAAAGGACCCCAAGAAACCGCAGGAGGGGTAAAATAGGGGAACACGTGACTCGTCTGAAGATTCGACAGGTCTTTGGAACTTGGCTTTAGGAGCACTAATCTTTCTAAAACTTCGCGCTACTCTTGTGAGAAGGTGATTTATAGCTTGACGCATGAATTGATGGACACCAGAGTACCCAAACACGGTGGATTATGTTTTTGAAATTGAAACTCTCCAGAAGGCTAAGGCAACGTCTATTTCTCAGAAGAAATTATAACTTAGTTGGAAAACCGAATCACCGTATTTCAATAGGCAGTGTTTCTATGATATACATACATTATGTTTTAAATCCCCACGTGTACCCGAAACTCGCGTGAATTCCTTTGAGGATAAAGCCGTCTCGTGCGTTTACCGATTAGAGTCGTGCGATAAATCTCAATATCTGTCAAGGCATCGCATTACCTCTGACAGCAATTTGCATATGAGAGAAAAGAATTGCTTTATTCGCGTCATTCACTTCCACTTTTGATCTAAGAATATATCGATGGTGAGAACTGATATTATTTTTTGTCTTTGTCATTAAAAAGTTAGCTTCAAAAGATAATAATAAAGCAATCAATCAGCTCGATAAGCAGCTAAAAAAAGCGTTCAGAATGTGAAAATATAAGACGATAAGTAATTTTTGCTCGGTATATTGACAGCATAGAAGATAATTCCATCTGAATGCGCACAATACCTGTATCTTTGATCTGAATCTCTTGGTTCTCTTTTTTATAAAACATTATTCAGTGTTTAATAATTCACATAGTGTTAAAACAGTTATTCTAATTTAAATTAAAGCGATCATATCGCAATCCAGCCGGCGTCCTGGCTTAGGGGGTCACGTGCTTTCCCCTTGAACTGGATATGCGGGGTTCGAGTCCCGGTTCGTGCATGGTTGTTCTATCTGTGAGGTGTATGAATGTTCTCCTCTAAAAGAGGGTAAAAAGGGCTTGTGCAAGCGAATGCGTCGCATGAAGAAGTTAAGTCGTACTCTTGGCCCTGATTGGCGTTACTGAAAAACAAGAGACGCTCACTCGGCTTAAAATCACTGACGGCCTTCAACGTTCTTGTCCACGGCAAGAACCATTAGTAATAACAACAACAACAGATCTCAGTGGAGGCAATTTTATTCGTAAAATTTTGTTAATAGAAATTGAGAAATACCATATCAGATTATGCATATTAATCAGATCAATCCATATCAGATTATACATATAAGTTAAAATGCAGTAATTTTACAAAATTTTCACTAGTTTATCGATAAGTACATGTAATAACAGTAAAGTGAAATTAAATATAAATATAGATGGGATATAGCGACCTAAGCTGTTATCGCCTATAGAAAAGTTTCATTAAGCGTAAATTGTAATTAAAATAGAGATTAAAAAAAGTACCCTATTTGGTATCGAAAATTTAAAATCCTATTTCCTCCATCAGAGTGTTCAAATAAATTAAGAATAACCGCTTAAGATATCTTTTATTAATTCTATAAAAAACATATTTTTTTTTCATTTAATCATTTTCCACTTTTAATTTTATTCCATAATTGTTTATTATAAATATTAAAGAATCTCGGAATTAGATTTTTCATAGATTCATATCATATCGCTTTCACATGTACAGAATCATTATTCTTTTCACCGTTATAAAAATAGGATTATCTTCGCAAAATATCAAGGTAATGTATTATATTATCGAAAACGTATTGTAAGTATTCAACTAAAAGTGAATAAATCAAAAAAAGTTATGGTGACATTTCTGTAAAATAAAAAATTTGTCGTATCAGTGTATAAGCCATATATTCACATACCGATATGCATGGGTTTTTTATGTTATAGAAAAGATGTTTTAAAAAATTAAAAATATGTTAACTCGCATTTTTTATTATGATATGGTCATTTCTAACTACATGCCAGCTATATAAGTTTACGAAATTTGGGAACTATGATATCAGGAAACGAATAAAATATATAATAATATTCCATCTTTAGAAGCCTAAAATGAATCAAATTTTAAAAAATGTAAAAAAAAAGAAATGAGAACCTTTACATAAACACTTCATTAAAATGCATTAAACAGTTATTTTAAATTGAATTTTCTTGTTGCAGTTTTTTTAAAAAAAATATTCATTAAAAAAATTATTTTTAGAAAATTCCACTGAAGAACAGGGCCTGACTAAGGCAAGGGCATATGAGGCAGTTACCCCGGGCCCCCAGATAATCAGGGCCCCCCAAAATCGAATATAAATGTTATTTTATGTCTCCTTCTTTAATGAATCTTCTTTATTACTAAAGTAGTGAAACAGAGGGGCCCCAAAGAAGTTTTAGCCCCAGGTCCCAACTAGGCTGAGTCAGGCCCTGCTGAAGAACCGTCATGTAAGGGGGTCTGTTGCACTTTAAATCCGTTAAAATTTCAAACTTCCTCCAGCTGGTGCGTCGTGGTGTGGTCCTCGTCATCTCACCGCGGTTAAAATTTACTGTCCCAAAATAGCCATAGTGTTATTTTACAACGGAAAGTTAATATAACTAAACTAAACTGACTAAATGAAGATCAAATCTAAAGCTATCAATAAAAGAACATTTGAACTTAATAGATGTATAATTAATGAACTTCATTAATTTTCAATGGTTTAAATAGAGTTTTAGCAGTTTGTAATGAAAATTGAAATCAATGGAATGTAGCTCAATCGGTAAAATGCGAGGATTTCAGTATTCTTCATGTAATGTTGAAGAATTCGAGTTCCATTCTTACGAAAATCAATCAATTTTTGATTAATTACTTATATTAATTGTATTATTTAATAAGAAGTAACTGAAATAAAAAAATTTCTTTGTAGACCTAAGTAGGTTTTGATTTTGAAGAAACTTATTATCATGTCAGAACATGATGTTATTTTGGGAAAGAAGTTTATCAACAAAAATCTGTGGGTGGAAATTAAAAATTTTATTATCGCACGAGCATCTAAAAAAAATCAGCTTTTAATAACGCATTGCTATTGAATTTACAAAATCCCAGATTTAAAAAAAGTAAGTTAAGGACTACAACGAAAAAAACCTAGAAAAATGTCATTTTGAGCACGTGATTATAGGAAATGAAATAAATAGGAAAAAGGATATTTTTTAAACAAGCAATGCGAGACAAAGTTTTTTTGGATCGTTTGCAATACTAAAGTGACTCACCCAGTGAAACAATTGAAATGAATAAAAAATATAATTTAACTCGCACGAGCACGTGGTGCTTGGCCGTTCAAGAAATGATGTTCTGACATGAGATATTGAAATATGCATAGCGGATTTCATTTTAACCTTTTATTTTTATATTACTTGTTTTTGTTGTTCATGCCGATTGTTATATCACTGACTATAAGAAAAGCCGTTTTTAATCTAAAAAGACATGACCAATACCACCATGCATTTCAAAATAATCAAAATTTCAGTGCATTTATTTTGGATGTCGATGATCTCAAATGCTATTGTTGAATTATGAATAATAAAGCCATAACTAAAACGTAGGATTATCTAACCCTTTCTACAAGTACATGGGCTCATGGTCTCAGGTAGAAGAAAGGCAGGAAGAGGACATATCTGGCGATAAACACGATTTCCTCCTCCGGCCACCTCAATGAAACCGCTCACACTTCCGGATAAACAGCGTGAATTGTTCGGCCGGTCAGTGTGGCCTGAATTTCGCTGCGTCTGTCGTAAGGACGCTCGTGGCCGCAAACTGGAAAGTGTCTCGGAATTTCTGATCTCGGATAGTTTTTCTCAAGGTTAGCAATTGTTCCGTTTTGAAAACAATTTTAACACGTCAAGCGGTCAATTATGTTCATTAAATAATCCTGAGAGTTAAGTATTTTTTTAAAAGTAGATAAGATATCAAAACATATTAGCCATGGAGAATTTAAGTAATATATAAACGGAAAAAAAAATTGTTTGAGCTGAGTAAGAGAAATGGAAAAAATCACGGCCACTTAAATAGTTAATAAGTTTCACCTCCTTTTTTTTTACAAGAAAAGATGTTTTAAAACATGACTTAATAAGGTTAACACGTGGAGTTATGTCATACTAAAACATGGAAGAAAAAATATGTTTGTTCCCCTTTGTGTTTTCGGATAGATAATTGTAACAAAATTTCTATCCCAAATTATAATTAAAAGACTTAATTCTAAAAAACTTCCTACCTATTTTTAATTTCTATTTCAAGAATATAAAAAAATAACTTAATAAATAAAAATGGCTTATTACATCCTTTTCTATTTATTATTAACATGAAAAATAAATTATGTTTAAAACTTCATAAAGACTTGTGGTGAATACCATCTATATATACCAGCCAACATCTCTCGGACCGAAGTGCACTTTTGGCCCAACGGATTTGGTACTGGACTACTAACCAAAAGGTACGGAGTTCGGGCCTAGCGCAATCCACACTAAATAAACAACAGCCTTCTACATGCAATAAAATTCTGCTGAATAAACAACAGCCTTCTCCTGGATGCAACAGGGTTAGTAGTAGTACTGATAGACACAGTCCTTCTGCAAGTGGTCACAGACCTCCAATATGGTCATCAACGATCTCAACTCAGGGTTGCATTCATTAATTGAAGAAACCTGATTTTTCCATTTAATGCACTGAAATTTTACTTTTCAAGTATTTTTATCATTATAACATTTAGAAATTTCGATTTTTATTATTCTGATCAGAAGATAGGTTCTTCATAGGTATTTAAACTTGAAATGGAAAACTTTATTTGAAAATTAAGGAAAAATTGATTTGTTACAGTATGATTATATTTGCTATTTGTATTTGGACTCGAATTTTTTACTCTTTTTGTCTATTTTGACTAAAAAGGATCATTTGCGTTGAATTGGCTTTTAGCATTTTATATAAATAAGTACAAGCGATTCAGTTGCTTCAAGAAATGAAATTTGAGCTTAAGTACTTATGTTTTTTAGAAAGTATTAGTATGCTAATTCTGAAATATTTGTCATTATTTCTTTGTAGCATACTGAATTATATGCTGTTATGTTGTCTCTTAACCAAATATGAGCCGTTATTTTTGTAAAAATTATAAATTGAGAAAATTAGCATTTACCCAATGTTAAAATTAAATGAAATTGTTTTTTTTTCTTAGTTGTGTTATTGGAATATTATTAACTTCACATAGGTATCGTTCGCAAGCTTCACTGGGGAGATACTCTGTGGTGAATACCATCTATATATACCAGCCAACATCTCTCGGACCGAAGTGCACTTTTGGCCCAACGGATTTGGTACTGGACTACTAACCAAAAGGTACGGAGTTCGGGCCTAGCGCAATCAACACTCATAGCGCAATCCGAATCACCCTAAAGACTCAACGAAGGATTAATTATGCAGCTATAATAATAATCACTCAAAAATGTTTTTAATGTTGTTGGCGCTGACGTTAAGTAATTTCTTTTAGGTACTTTTCCGTTAGCCTGGCGTAAGGGAAAAATCGCCAAATAATGTAGAATTCCGCCAAATTTCTTTGGCGATTTTTGCTTGTGACTGACTAATAAAAAAGTACAATCTTTAAAAAAATTCATGAAAATTAGAGAAATAAAACTACGTAGAAGTGAATCTTTTTATTTAAAAACAATTGTAAAAATGATTTTGTTACAATTATAAGCTTTGAGTTTATCGAGGGAGTTTTTCCTTCGAAACATTCAGTTGTCGAATATCAGAGAAATAATGTACACACTTAGAGCAAGAGAGTCTTTTGATGAGCGAAATAACCGTCTTTCAATCTTATTGCAACTGAACTGCGGAGACGGAATGAATCTCCAGAAGAACGAAATGATCGCCTGTATTTTGTCTACGGACATATCACATTTTTATCTTTTTAGAAGGCTAAATATTTCTGTGTGTGTGCTATAAAAATGTTTGGTAGCTATTTTTTATAATTCCTAAGCATATTTTTATGTTTGTTTGATGTTGTGTTACATGTCCATGTCATATCGGGTGGAGGTTCGACTTAAATTTTAAGCAAATTTTCTTCTTGGATGCTATGCCACGAGTAACGTCGTGCGTCTAATGCTAATAATAAATAAAGAAGGCTTTAAGTTTGAACAAATAAATTATTCCTCAATACATAATAAAGAGATATAAAGAAAAAAAAATAACAATAAAGGAAATGTATTCATTTACTAGACAATTCTTTATGTCATTTACTTACATTCATTTTAGAATTTCTTACATCAAAATGTATGTTTTGGTAATATTGAATTGATGATGTACAAGAACGATAAATTATAGGCAGAACAATAATAGAAATTCAATTAGATAAACTCGAAGAAAATCTAAATTTCACTTAAGAGTTCCTTTCCAGAATTTTCAGTAAAAAAATGTGTTGCAGATGAAACGATTCGGTCACAGAAAATAATAGGATGGGTATCAATTTGAAATTATATAATTTCATCTTTTCCTTCTTTTGTGACGCATATTGTTGACAATTCGCACATGGTCCGCTTCAAAATTCATCCTCAACAGCTGTTGTACATTAAAGCATGTCGCCAGAGCATTCCGCATTTGGACGAGGAAAATAATTTGAACATTAAGAATACCTTTATGCGACCAGGGAAATTAGATTTTTATGTAAATATCCTCTTCTACAGTGTTATGCACTAACATTTAGGTTCCAAATTATTTTTATTGCATATTATGAAAATTGAAAAATATACTCTCTCAAAAAATTAAGTAAATATTGTCGCCATATTAGGTTTACTGTTTTGCCATTTTATGCATGAATAACTAGTTTGAGTATTTCACACCAGAGGAGACGAGGACATTTAAGATGCATGAATGAGAAATTGTCAGATAAACAGGCAGGTACTCACCTCTTGGTGGGTACAGAAGCTGTACAGTATTGAGTTATCTTATCTCCGACGTACC
This sequence comes from Argiope argentata, assembly GCA_026289955.1. Lineage (NCBI taxonomy): Eukaryota > Metazoa > Arthropoda > Arachnida > Araneae > Araneidae > Argiope > Argiope argentata. The sequence continues at coordinate 6,275,944 of JAOUZG010009736.1, forward strand.
ATCAATAGGAGGGGTTGGACAGTAGTCGATGATGGCTCTTAGAACAGTGTTCTAAGAGCCATCATCGTTCTATCATCGAATTCTATCAAGTTTCTAACAAATATCACAACGATGATAAATTAAATCTCGGATTCCCAGAAAGCGGGAATAGCTTGTTTAACCAGTTAACTGGTTTTGACAAGTATATTCATCTTGGCAAAAGTACATTTTGTGAGGATGAGTTTATTCAATAACAATTATAACATAATTGTCTAATTTCTATCTTTATAGTTAATTATTTACTAAATTTATATATGTTTATGTTAATTTAGATACGCATTTTTTGAAGAAGTAGAAACAGTTGCTGTTGTTACTAATGGCACTTGCCATGGACAAGCTCGCTGACGCAGTCGGCGATTTTAAGCCGAAAGTGCGTCTATTTCAAGTAGCGCCAAGAGTTGTGTTGTGTTGTGACTAATGGCAAGTGCCATTAGTCACAACACAACACAACCCCGCTGATACATCAGCAGATTTTAAGTCGGAGATATACGTCTCTTTTTTACAAGTAGCGCCATCTAAGGCGAAGAGTACGACTTAACTACACCCACGTCACAACCCTTTTTAGGGGGCGGACTAAATTCATGCAAATTCATTCATACATAATTCACACCTGGAAAATAGAACGGTCACCTCTGACCCAGTACCCCCAGTGATATTACTCTCGATATGGAGGACTTTGCGACCACGAACAGATTTAACGAGCGCCAATCGCCACACACTCGGGGAATCTTTTGACCGGTGAGCTTCGAACCCGTAACCTAAAGAGTCCAACGCTTTACCAACCAGGCCATCCCGGTCCAGGGGACCAAGAGTAAGTCTTAGCTACATTCTTATCACATTCATCTGCACGGGCCATTTTTACAGGGGGTACTTTCGTACACCTCACAGAAAGTACATATAATAACAACCATGCCCTGGCTGGGATTCGAACCGGAGATACCCAAATCACGAGGAAGACGCACTACTTCTGAGTAGAAACAGTTAACTGGTTAATCTATTTGGTAAACGGTAACCTATCTGATAAGTTAGATTCTTCTTTAGCAAATAACCAAATGTAGTATTAGAACAGGGCTTTTTAAATATTTATCTATCATAGTTTTAAAAATGTACTTTAAATATAAGTACATCACTTAACAATAAAAATAATTTCATTAATTGCGCATTGTTTTATGGAATGGAACAACATGGAATCAAAATGTGAAATATATAGATATAAAGTGCAGTTTTAATAAAAGCAGTTAAGTTTTCCAGGATAAATTGCTTTTATCAAGCATTTATCTATATGAAAATAATTTCGTCTAAGACTATTTGAAACTTAATTATTTTTATCCCTTGTATTCCCCAACATTATGCCATAAGTATATCATAATTTCACCTACTGTAGCTGGTACACCTTTGTTGTAAAAGACGCTATTTTAAAAGAAATAATTTTATGTAGTATATTTATTAGCTAAATTTATCAATAGATACAAGTTATATATGTATATAAACGCAAAAAAAATTATAGAAAATTTTAATAAATCTAATAAAAATACCTGAATAATGGATTTGATTTTTTGTTGGATAATGGATTTGATTTTTTGTTGTTGTTTCTATTGGCACTTTCCATGGAAAAGCTCACTGACGCAATAAGCGATTTAAAGCCATCCCTTGTTTTTTTAAGTAGTTCCAACTAGGGCCCAGAGTACGTTTTAACTACTAATGCATTGCACTCGCTTGCGCAGCCCTTTTTCAGAGGGGGGGGGGTACTTTCACACATCTCATAGATAGAACAGATGAAGGAAAACCATGCCTGAACCGGAATTCGAATCCAGGACGTGCCCATCACGGGGAAGATGCGCTACACCTATGCCAGGATATTGGCTGATTATTTTTAAATGTTCCACAGCATTCTACCATCAGCCTCATCTGTCTAGTTTAACATTTTAATTCAATCCGGTTTCCAAGCTTGCTTAACTTGAACGTGTAAATATCCATAATTTGATGTTATCTATATCCCAAAAATTGAGTTATTTTAGCACTATACCTCTAAAATTGTTCCTTTTTATATTGTTGAAATAAAAAAAAATTTACATTTATCATTTGCTTTTTCTAACTCTTCCCAATGCGCCAATATCAGCCAGTACAATCTTACAATAGATAAACTTCAACATATTAGCCTACAGTACAATCCGAGAATACAATACTAAGGCTATTATTGGCGTAATAAAATGAACAAAAAAATTTTATTTCTCCGAAAATAGAAATGCATAAAAATATCTTCGTATGAATGAGACGAAATTAAGACTCGGTCTAGAAACAAAGTTCGACGTATACCACTGGCGGTACACGTGTTGTGAGACGTGAGAGTCAGTCACTGTTGTGTTCCGTTTTAAGTACAACATCGTGAACAGCATGAATTTATCATGTTTTCGAACGCAGGAAACAGATAAACTAAATCATGAAAACCCTTTCTTTAGATAAAAATAACACTCGGGATGTTATTTTCTACTTTCCTGTTTTTTTTAAATGTAAATTACAGAATAAAAGATCCTATATCAAATAATAAAATGCCGGCCTTCATAGTGCGTTTATTATTTTTTTTTAAGCTTTTGTAACTACCTGTTAATAAGACAGATAAGTTGTGAGCTGAAGTCTATTCAATTAATTGAGGTAAATGCATCCCTTGCAGGTGATTAAAAAACATCTTGACAATAAACATTTAAAGCAGCTTGATTTTTAATTGTTGAGATTTGAATTGTAATGAAATGAGCAATAAAATTTCAAAATAAATATATATTTTTTAATTTAGTCATAAATCTAAGTTTAAACATAAAATACATTTATTGGTTTCAAGTTTTTGATTTTTTTTCATTCATTCTTAAAAAATTAACATTTATTTTTATTTTGTTAATATCGCCTTATTTTCTATCTCTATATCTCTAGACTGTATATCTTCAGTTAATGATCTAGAGATTTACATTTAATCTAGAGATGATAGCATTTGACTTGAAAATCATAAGATATCGAATGTGAATGAATTCATTCATGAAATTCAAGGTCAGGAAAGTGTTATTCACATTGAAACGCAGAATCAGTAATGTAAATATAGATAACGATTGCCTATGAACAGTTAATTGTAAACCAAAAGTTTGAAAATATTTATCTTGCTAAATGTTAGTTAAAACATTAAACAATGGCTTTTTGAATTATGTATATTTATTAATAGCATTCATACATAAAGATATAATGAATGCAGGCGGTTTTGTGGATGCTATAATAAATTAAACGATTTAGTGAACGCTATATTGAATGCTAGTAGTTTATTGAATTGTTGTTGTTAATGTCGCATTCTGCTTTTAATGGAAGGAGGCGTGCAGTTGTTTGTGAGGGTATGGACCCTTGACCACCCGAGGGCGGAAATCTGACTATTAGCTCTCACATGTCTCAAACCCTTTTTAGGGGGGGACTTCATTCAAACATTTAGCGACAGACCGTAACTTAGATCTGGAACAGAGAACGATCACCTCTGATTCAGTACCCCAGTGATATTACTCGCTACATGTATGAATGAAGTCCCCCCCCCTAAAAAGGTTTGAGATGAGTGAGAGCTAAGAGTCAGATTTCAAACCCTCGGGTAGTCAATCGTCCATACCCTCACAAACAACTGCACGCCTCCTTCCATTTAAAGCAGAATGCGACATTAACAACAACAATTCAATAAACTACTAGCATTCAGTATAGCGTTCACTAAATCGTTTTATATATATATTATAGCATCCATTTTGTGACCACGACACATTTAACATGCACCAATCACTACACACACGGAAAGTCTACGGCCGGTGGGATTCGAACTCGCTACCTAAGGAATACGAGTCCACCGTTCTACCAACAGGCTATCCCGGCCTCATTTAACGAATTTTAAAGGGAATACAGAAGGTTTGGAGAACGCAGAGAAAATGTCAGAATAATAAACTAAGAGGCAAAATTTTAATGAGCGCATTTAAAGAAATTGGAGAGTGGATTTTAAATAAATTTCTAATTTAGTTATAAAAAAGCATAAAAACTATACTGTCACATTACACTGCATTTTGTTTATACATATTTAATTCAATAACCAAACTATGATGCCTTATATAAGCATTAGGGATAGTTATTAATGTCATAACCTATTTAAAACTAATATAGAGGAAGAATAGAGAAAGTACAGTTATAGTCAAAGCATTTAGAACAAGATATTTTGACGAATCTTTAGATTTTAGACATCCCTGAGTTCACAATTTCGGCGTTATGTCTAACTGTATGTCTATCTATCCGTCCATCTGTCTTTGAATACGAAAACTCAAAAGCGCTTTGAAAAAAGATGTATGAAATTTGGTATTTAGACCAGATCAAATTTGTAGAATTCCATCAAATTTTATATGAAAATTATCCAGAGAAATTCTCTCAGACTGTTAGAATACAAAGTAACAGGTAAGAGTTGCATAAGTGGTACAGATTTAGTTTCTAAAGCAAAGATTCTTATCAGTTTCGAACCAAATCTGTCGTCAGTTGATAGTGTAAGATCAACTTAACTTTCTGTTCTCTGTACTTCTGAATACATATAAATACATTGAATTAAATTAATACAATTCAGTTTGTAATCTTGTGATTACAACTATAGTTCCGTATTGAAATTTGGTTTTAATCAGTTGAAAAAAAGTGCCTAAAATACTTAAATAGATAAATTCAGCAAAAATGATAATTTTAGCAGAAAATCTATATTTTGTTACTATTTTTCGTTAATACTATTGAGGGGGAATGACAGGAGTTCTTGAACACAAGGTTCTTAATCTCCGTTAGTAATACTTGGAGTTTATAAACGCTATCATGGCCTTTACCAAGGCCTATAATTTTTTTTGTTTTCTGTGTGTGGGGAAGGGGATCACATTTGTACTACAGAATATGTCAGAAAGTTTCGGGGTGACTACTTCGAGGTTTTTTTCCTATGCATAAGTATTTTATAATGTAGTAACATTAGAATCGAGATATTTTTAGATTGTAGAGTTCATTTAGCTACAAAATGACAGGGATTTTCAATTTCAATACTTATTCAATCAAGAATTTAGAAATATTAAAAATATGATTATTCGGATCCATTAAGAAAGTAAGCTTTCATAAAGTTCTGGATTTCACAACCGCAGTTTTTTAACTAGATATTTAGAAACTTTGAATATAATAAATAAATAATTATCTTAAAGATAAATTCTTAAAATGTAATGAGAGCGAAAATTTGAGATTATTCTGTATTGCTTTTCTTAAAAAAATAAAATAGGTCATAAATTATTTATAAATACGGAAAAAATTGCACACAATTTAAAAGAAGAATGGGATTTCAAGTTTTTATATTTATGCACATTAGTTTGGAGTAATACTAGTTTCACAAATTTGATTAACATAATTTTGTTTCCGTACTTTTTTAGGACTTGCACTTTATTTATATTCATTTTTGATTATTTACATAGTTTTCATTTTTAAAATTCCTAAATCAAAGTTTCCTTACCCTACTTGATCTGTACAGAGAGCGATTCCATGGATTTCTTCTGTTTCTTACGTCGTTACAAAATACTATCAAATAATATGGATTGAAACGATAAATTTATTTGACATTTGCAAAAACACTTACGAAAATCTTCTTTAGAATATTTTAAAGCGCATTAAAATTGTTTTTATTTCATTCAATATTTGTTTCCTTTTCCTTGGACCGGAGAAATACTTATAGTTTAGATAGTATCGATTTTCCGTCATATATTTTCATGATCGAAGACTTTTGCGGTTTCCATTTTATAAATATAATAATCTGGCAAAACAGAACACGTATCTTTATTTTTCATATAACGAAAAAGAGCCCGAATGAAAATTGTCGCAATGGTCTTCCCAAAACTTACTCGCATACATTCGAATCAAAATGTTATCCCAGTGAACGCGTTGTATAGTATTGGCGTACTATGATTACAAAATATTAACATTTGGCGAGAATTTGACGTTTTTAGTGAATATAACTTGTATCATTGGCGATTAATCCCTAGCATGAAGTCAAAATTATTCGAAAATGAATTTAGGCTTCGGACCGATGTATTGAAACAAACATTTGGCATAAAACCACACATAATGTATCACGTCTTTGTGCTTTTGAATTATCGTGTTTATTTGTTTCTGAAAGTACGGATCGACAGACGATCAATTTTTATTTGGATTTCTCTCAAAATATGATAAACATCTATACTATCGCCCCCCCCGGGGGCACCTCGAAAAGAGAATGAGATGTTTTCGACATGATGATTGGATCTCGCCACTTTGGCGTGTATACTAATAGTTGGGTGTAAGTTCCTCCCATCGATGACAAGACACTCTTCTTATGGGGTGGATTGGGCCGTGGCCGGTGATGGCGGTTAGAACTCAACCAATTACCACCAATGTTGCTGTTGCGGCGGTCCGTTCACACAGTGTTAAGGTTTAAATATGTGTGCCTTCGTGGCTGGTCGGAGTGTCTAGTATGACCAGACATCTATACTAAAGATGCCAAATTTGCGTTCCAAATTTTATCTATGAAGCTTCGTTTTGTAGTTATCATGTTAACTTGCATTCGAACAATCGGACAGAGAGAATTCATCAGAATGGAATTTGCTCAAAATTTGATAGAAACACCCAAATTTATTTGAGTTCTCTTAATCACATGTAGACGACCATTTTCCAAGAATAAGTTTTTCCTACTCAGGAAGATATAAAAGTGAAAATTTGACAAAATCTTGCGTTCGAATTTTTTGACTATTATGGTATTTTTTCCATACTTCCTATACGAGAAAATAAAAAGTTATTAGCTATAGAAGCAATGCCTGCTAATGATAAAGTGATCAAGGACAAATTACATTACCCTAGTTAGGAACATAGGGGATGGATAGGGCAAAATCTCTCAGGGCCTGGGGGCATCGTAGCGGGGTAATGAAAGACAATTACCATATTTCTTGTATCCGAAAGTATTGTATTTTCATCCATGATAAATGAGATTCGACATAAGTTGAATAATTTTTTACATTTATTATGTTTGAATGTTACAGAAGAATGACATTGGGTAAGAAAGTTGGCAGCGTAGTAAATAAAAAGAGATTAATTAGTAAGATTACAGGGATGCAGTGGAAGTAATCGAGCCATGAGAGGAAGCAAGGGTTATGGAGGAGGTCTTGGGTGAGTGCGTTCCCGGAAAGTAGTATTTTACACGAGGTCCAGTTAGGCTTTATATGACCTTCGTGAAGTATCTAGGAATCCGATTTAGTAAAAAATGCCCTTTTACAAATATAAATAATTTATTTATGTCCTAGGATTGTTGTCAACGATGGCTGGAGTTGCATCATTATAATTATTACTTTGAAATAGCAGAAGAAAAATATTTCTTGCTTTCCTTTTTCATAATATCACACTATTGTAAAATTTTATTAAATAAGTTTTACTAGCAGTTTGTATTCATCTTAAAATATCATAATTCTCCATTGTGACGATTGAATATCATGGCATTTTAAGGCTTTGAAATAAAACTGAAAGAGTAATTTAGTAAAATTAAGCTTAAAAACCTTTAAAAAATTGGTTTTTGTGAAATACTAATTTTTTAGATTTAACTTTTGGGCAATTAATTCTATCTAAAAATATCGAAGATTCCTGATCTTTCAGTGTTTATTAAATAATGGAATGGTTTGTATAAGGTGGCATATAAAACTGAATGTTTAGCGAGAAACTTTAATTCTAAGTATGGTATTCATTATGTAATCTATACAAAATAGCAATAAACTACTTCTATTCCGTTACCAGATAGATGCATAATTACATACATTACATTATAGAAAGCTAAATTCGTTTCCTAGCTACATATCTTACCTTTAAGGAAAGAAAGCTCATAAATATGCAAATTAATATTTCACAAATAATAATTATTTTGTTCAAATGTAATAATCAAAATATAAATAATTCCATTCAATGACCAATAATAAATGCGTGTCTGTTTTTTTTGGGGGGGGGGGGGGCTCTGAAAGAAAGACCCTTAAAAAGACGGGCCACAACAAATCCTGTCGATACTGCTACGTTCAGTGAGGATGGAGTAGACCCTTGAAAAGACGAAATTCTACACGGCACACTTTTGAGAATGGAAATGTGCATCTCGGAAACATTTTCGAAATTTAATTAAAACTTTAATTAATTATTAATTTTTTGCGCTTTCCTTCCTAGTTTGTGAAAATATTATAACAGAAATTTTTCTGCACCATTCTAAAAAATCAAAATATTATCTTTTCTATGATACTTATTCAATTGCTATATGATTTTCACTTTATTTTTAATTATTATTTTTATTTTTAAATACATTTTTCCAACAATACATTTCATGGTTGCAAGAAAATTTGAATCATTTTAATTGTTACTAAATATACTTTATGTTAATTTTTTTCAGTTATTGATAATCCGGACGAAAAAATTCCTTTTTTCTTTTTCTTGTTGAGCAAAATTTCTTTCTAGAGCATAGTTTAATTTTTAATTTTCTAGTTTTACGATGATTGTGCCTACGTATTGATTTCAGAAGTAAACATTGATAAAAATTGATTTATTATTTGCTCATTTTTAAAAAAGTTCTTTTTTCTATAATTGGATGTACGACGTTTTAATTCTTTATTGTAGTGCATTCAGATTTTGGGACAGACAATAAATATAAACTCTTTTATGATATTAAGGAAATTAGGAAACATTTTCAGTTTTGAACAAATATTTTTATGTTAACTTATTTCAAAAATTTATCTTATAATTTTCATCAACATGCTTAGATTTTACAACAAAGTTATTAAATTTGTTTCATCAATTCAAAATTTCCAATTAAATTTCAAATTTTAGATGACAAGACAGTAGAGAGAACTGAGTAAATGTACTGGACAAATGAACTGGCATAATGAAGAAACTACACATAAGGCTTCACAAACAGTGCAAATTAATATTACTAAAATATGAAATTAAAAAAAAAGAAAATTCCAAATGAAACCTTTAAAACCAAGCAACCCAATAATTTCACCCAATAAGCTATACAAAACAACTGGTCGCCCAAAGCGACTAGTGACATAGAATAATGAAACAAGGAAAGTTGTCATTGATAATTAAAGCTATTCAACATGGTTGTGGCCTGAAAATATCATAATTCGTTAACTTAAAACTGTCATGCTGATTTGCTCTACTGTCATATTTGCTATTATATACCCATCACAAACAGAATGAATCGTAGATTGCAGAGGGGGAAACTGAAGTTATTGAGGTTGTGCAAGTTTTGGAGCATTAGCCGTCCATATATTTTTCTATTCTTAGAATGTCACGTCAATCTTTTTATACATCTTTGAAAGATATACCTACTATAATATTCTCTATATAAGTTATATATAGAATTCTACTCGATTTTTTTGAAAAACATTTCATTAATAATTTGCATTGATCTTATCTAAAAGACTAAAACTGACATCAAAATAGGTCAGTGAACTTTTCATTCTCCGTTTCATTATAAACGGAAAAGAGGAAAAAAGGCGATGCTTATTAAAACTGATGGCTTAAGATGCAATCTTGAAAAAAAAACTTTTCAGAATTATGTTTCAAGTCCACTTTTCGTAGGCTTCTAAATATAATTATTCGTGCTGCCAATGATACAGGGAACGACGAAATTTTCTTTTTACGGCTATTCTGGCTTTTCCTTATGGCGATGGAAATTTCCTTTCCACTTTATGGCTAATTTTATACAATAGCTTACAGAAATGCGCGGATTTATTTTAAATATATTCAAGTTGTCATTATTTTATATTCTTAAAAAAGCAAAAGACAATAATAATGAAGAAATAATGAATGAAATAATAATGAATTTTCAAGTAAAACAATAAAATAACCATTCTTTCATATGAAATAATATATTTCTCTTTTAATAGGAAAATATATAAAGATCTTTAAAATAAAGTAATTACATAGTGAATGTCTAATGTTTGCTTTCTTAGATATTCATTTGTGTGCCAAATTTTGAATTTATTTTAAAGAAAATCTTTTAGTTTGAACATAAATGCAACTGTTATAAATTATTGGCTGCTTAAAGGAACTGTATTTATGTTAAGCTATAATAAAACTGCCAGAATTTCAGGAATAAATTGAGGAAAATTTTAAAAATTTGTCCGGGGTAGGGACAAGATACAAGGTGAGTTGGAATAAGAAGACAAAAATCGGATGAGTAAGACTGAATTAAAACGTTACACAGGGTTTCCTAGAAAGACCGGATAAACTCTTCACAGCCAGATTCGTTGATTGGAATGCATAAAAATTATTTATTTTTATGTATCACGTCATATCCAGTTTACAAAAAAAAAACCCCATGAACTTAAGTACTTGCATAATTTTAAATAGGAAGATGTTCGAAATGTCCCCCACGCGTACGGAGGCAAGCATGCGCGCGTCGTTCAATGATTGACTGTACACGTTCTAGCATTGTAGTATCCGCAAAGGTAAATGAACAGTGGAGGTGAGTGGACTAAGACCCTTTCTGAAGTAACTGGGTCTCGATAAACCAATTCCTTTACATGTCCCCATAGGAAGAAATCTAAAGGGTTTAGATCTGGAGATGATGGCGGCCATGAAGGCGGATCCCGATGCCGAATAAAGTTTTTTTCGTAAACCAGATAGGACGTCCTACATTTTCTCTCCTGCTTTTCTCGAAAACTATGGGTTGTAGAGGTACAGTTCTCTGGGAACTTTTTATGCATTCCAAACAACGAATCTGTTTGGGTAGAGTTTATCCGGTCTTGTTGGGACACCCTGCATGTTTACGCGCGTGATAAACCCTTGATGGAAACGAGGATTACATCATTAAGATGCGCTTGGGACAAAATCGCTTTTCTCTACACAACTTTTTTTTTGGACAAAAAAGTTTTAGGTATATTTCAAATTATTAAATGTAAGAAAACTTAAACAGGGTAGGAAAAAAGAATGTTAATTAAAAGGACTGTTATTCTTGTTTAATAAATAAATATATAATACAATCAAATTTTTAAAAAATGCTTGTGTTTTTTTTTTTTTGTTTCGGAAAATACGCAATTCTTTTAATAATATTTTCAAAGTATATGCTAAAAACAATATCTTCTTTCTTTATGTGTGCAATATCTATTAGAAAGTCGATTAAACAATCTTTTCTTTTAAAAATTCATTTAACTTCTCGTAAATGAAGGGGGCCTTATCTTTTCCTTCCCTATAGTAGCCTGCTCTATCATTTGTTTTACGAGACACACATTAGAATTCGCAATTTCTCTATAGCCATTATGGATTTATTTATTTCATTTCTTTTTTAACTTCGGAACATTTTGGCAATGATTGCTTTTGATATTTGTATTTCAATCCCAAAGTAACAACTCGAACGACTGTTTGCAATTTATAACGTACGAATTAAACTCTAGCGTTCTAAAATCTATTTATATAAAATGTTAAATATATTTCATAACACTTTGTAAATTGCAGAAAATTGTTTTAAACGAATTCATGTGTTTAAGTCGTATCAAATTATATGATGAAATGTGTTTTGAAGAAATGGATTCATTCACTACACTATATCATAATTTAAACAATCTAAAATGTCAATAATCTAGCGAACAAACTTTCACTAAAGGCGGCTAGTTAAATGAAATCAATTAAGGTAAGGTGTTGGTGCAAAATCGAGACTGGCAAATACAAATTCGGCAAGGGTTTGCTCCATACACAAATAATGGTTCCTTCATGATAACATAGTCGGTTCATAATAAAGGGCTCTCGAATTCTCAAATTACGCCAAATTAAATTTATTTTGCATCTCCATTCCTTCATTAGGTCGTGTTTCAATTATGAAATACGAAGTTCTCTTTCCATTGCAAGATCACACAATTAGATAACCTTGGGCGCAAATCACGCAACAGTTGAAGCCAACCATTGTCAGAAAAACGTGCGACAGACAGGAGACAATTAAACGTAACAGATGAAAGCAAGTCGCAATTTTTTTTCACATTTTCTCGAAATGAATGACAACGCACCATCACATAAAAGCACACATCAATGGACATTTATAAAACCTTATTGTATCTCGTAAAACAACTCATAATTCCTTAATAAACATAGTGTCACAAGATACTCATATGCCATATTACGCTGTATAGTAAGGAAATAACCTTAAAAAGATAAAATGAACATTATTTAAAGAAACTTGTAGCAGTTGCATTATTCTCGCCTTCTCTTTTGGATATTAGTTAACTTCCCTTTTGGTTACTAGATGGCAGTGCGTGATTACGTCATCACGCGCGCCATCCCATAATGCTTTGCGCTGGTAGCAGGGAGAGATGTAACTCCGTCCTAGGCAGCTGTGTACTGGAATGTCTTTGTGTTACGTGTTGTCTTTGCGTGTTTGTACATAGTGTGTGAGTATGATGATTAAAAGGAAATGTTTCCAACAACATTCGTCTCGTTGCTTCCATGCACGGACACCACATAATCTACATACCACCACATCTGGCGCCCAACGTAAAATGAGTTCCGATAGAAGTGAAGGTCACCCTGACGATCACTAGGAAATCTTCGCGCCACCCGGCGCTCAACGGAAAATAGTTTTCTAATGAAATGCAAGTGTGTCGTCCCGACAATCTTGTAGCATCTTCGTGCCATCACATTTGGCACACAAAGGAAAATAACTTCTAATGGATGAAAAGTAACGTCGTCTCAACTATCAAAATATTTTCGCTCCATCATATCGGCAACCTACGAAAAGAATTTCGATTTGTGTCGTCCTTACGCAAAATAATTTTTCCCGACCTGGGAATGGTTCCGCATTGTGAAGTGATGAAATAAATGTGAAGTTGTCCCAACAAGCACAAGGAAAATATCCGCCAGCAACAACGGCTGCCATCGTTGATGTCCAAAAGAATACTCAAGTATTCAGTTCAAATCATAACTCGTACAGGACGTCGACCCCTGTACCGAGTATAATTTATTGTGTTTCTCAAGCAAAATCTGCATTTCCTGTGAAAGTGTCCACTTTATCAAATTTACAGCTCCGAAAATTCATTTGTTTTGTTTGGTCGTTTCTGTTCAATTCCAGATAAGTGTATAAACTTTTACATTTTATTTTGTTTGTCAACAGCATCCAGCATTGAATATAACATTACTGCATATTTGATTCTTCCTTATCTGTGAAATGTTTTGCTATTTAATATTTAATAATTTCTAAGTTACTTAAATTAATTAGTTAAGCTATATTTTCTAAGCATATCTATCGTTGCAAATTATATTTTGAAGTATCTGTGTTATTTTTATTTAATCTCATTGATTTGATTTTTTTTATTATTTCATTGAAAGTGCGTAAGAATATATCTTTTAAATAGTAAGGTATTCTATATCATTATGTATTTGCTGTATTTTTGTATTTAATTTAAGAGCTAACTAATTTATTGTAGTTGATATTTCTTTGTCCGGAAGTTAACGTACCAAAACTCTTCTCTCTGTTACTGTGTCCTTGAAGTGGAGACACCAAGTCTCGTACGCTGAGTCACCCCCCTGCAGTGACCCATCTAAACAAGCACTGAATACTTTTTTTTTGTTTTCTTTTCAGATCTTTGGTATTGTAAAAAGCTATTCAGATAGATTTATTTCTTTTTCAGTGTAACGATTTTTTTTGATAGATTTATTATTTCTTTTTCAGTGTAACGATTTTTTGATAGATTTATTATTATTATTATTGCATTCTAAAAACTAACGGAGATTTTCATTTGTGTTCTACCTATTTAATGATTTTTTTTTTGTTGTTGTTGTATGTTCAGGGGAGAAGGTGGATGTGCAACTGTTACTTCGTAATCAAATTTCTAATTTAACTTCCTATTTAATCGAATAATTCGTAGGGAAAATGGCTTTTCTAGCTAAAGGTAAAAAAATTGACCTCTACAATTTAGCATTGGAATTAGGTTTAGATGCAACACCCGAAGATAAGATAATTGTTTTGCATGACAAAATAACGAAATCTGCATTCTTTGCGGAAAATAAACAGTTCGTGACTGATACGTTCAATAACATTATAGATGAACGGAAAAAGTTAGAAGAAAACAGAAAAAAGCTAGAAGAAGAAACTTTGAAAACAGAGAAATTGGCTAAGGAAAGAGCATTTGAGCTTGAGAAGCTTAAGCTCCAAAATTTAAATTTATCAAACTCTAATCAAACTGATTCTATTCCAAAGCGATTTGATTTACAAACAGTCTTACCAACGTTTCGCCCTGAAACAGATGATATTTCATTATTTTTAACTATGTTCGAAAGACAAATGAAACTTTTAAATGTTTCTAATGATTATTGGGTATCTTATTTAATGGGTGTACTCCCAAGTGAGGTAAGTAATTTAATAGCAAGAGAGCCTGAGGAAATATTTAAGGACTATACCCATATCCGTGGTATATTATTACAACGGTTTAAGCTGACAGCTGATCGTTTTCGAATTCTTTTCAGTCGACATCAAAAACGAGATGATTCCACATGGAAAGATTTCTTCTTTGAGCTTCGAACCTACTTTGAAGGTTGGATTAATGAATTGGAAATCGATTCATTTGAGAAATTAAAAGAACTTATGCTTTCTGATCAAATAAAGAAAAGATGTCCTCCGGACTATAAAAATCATTTTTTAGATATTTGGGAAACACTAAATGATCCTGTCTTGTTAGCTGAAAAGCTGGATTTTTATGAAAACATAAAGTCGCCTCATCAAAAATTAGTAAAAACTCCAAAGTCGCAAGAACTCTTTAAACCGAAACTCTCTAAAAATGCTAGTGAGCAGAACTTCAAGAAAACCCAATTTGCTAAATATGAGAAATCAATTCCATCGAGTTCTCAGAACATTACTGGTTCTAATTCAAACAGGCCATCCCGACATGTGGAGAATTCTGTTTATTGTTATGACTGTGGAAATCCTGGCTTTATCAAATCTAAGTGTCCAAATTGTTCTTCAAGGAAAGACCATTCACCGGTTAATGCTATACAAATGTTTACCTGTTTTACCTCTCCAGTAGCCTTAATTTCCATAGAAGTATATGAAGCTTCAGGAACAGTTTGTGCTGACACAGGAGCCAATCAATCAATTGGAGGAGAATTGATGTTTAATTTTTTAAAGAAGCGTGGACAGCAGTTCACAGAGATTGACCTTGCTATCTGTCTGGCTGATGGTCAACAATCAACATCAGTTGTTTTGAAAACTACAGTGCCGATCACAGTGCTTGGCCGAACTTTCCTCACTGAATTACATTTTCTCCCACATGCTAAAGGGAATCGCACTCTCCTCGGAGTTGACTTTTTGAGGAAATCAGGAATTGTAATGGATATTAAAAAAAATTCCTGGTATTTTGGGGATAAACCGAACTGCAAAATACCTTTTGCTAAAGATCTCCCCATTCCAACAAATAATAGCCCTGTCGAAATCAATAATAGTTATTGTCCGACGAATTCAGTAACTAGTGATAGTTCAGTGCAAAACAATTCTGTTGCACCTGAGACTAATTATCCTTGTTTACGCCAAGAAGAAGGTCAGAATCTTGATGCGAAATCGAGAAATCGCTTAACTGCCTTGCTTAATGAAAATGAAGATATTTTCCGACTAGGGGGAGAGCCAACTCCTTATGTTAAGCATTTTATTGACACAGGTGACCAACCACCAGTTGCATCTGCACCTTACAGACTGTCGTCAAAACAGAAAGAGCTCTTAAATAAAGAAATTGGTGAACTTTTAGCCAATGATGTCATAGAAGAATGCGAATCGCCTTATGCAGCACCGGTAGTTTTAGTCCCAAAGCCTAATGGAAAAATCAGATTGTGCGTAGATTACCGAAAACTAAATTCTATAACCAAACCTGACAAGTATCCACTTCCGGTTATGGATACATTGTTACATGATGCAAGATCCACTGCTTTTATGTCTACTCTTGATTTAAAGTCTGGATATCATCAAATTGAAGTCAATCCTGCTGATAGGGACAAAACTGCATTTGTATGCCCTTTTGGTACTTTTAGATACAAAAGAATGCCTTTTGGTCTCAGAAACGCCCCAGCAACTTTTCAACGACTTATGGACCAGTTCCGAAATGGACTCCCTACAGTTAATATTCTAGTATATTTAGATGATATATTTGTATTGTCAGAAACTTTTGAACAACATATTCAAGACTTGAAGCTGGTTTTCGAAAGACTCCGCAAATTTAAATTATGCGTAAATAGAGAAAAATGTAAATTCTCATGTGCTCGTGTGAAATATTTGGGATTGTGGATAACTTCTAAAGGAATTGAAGTAGATCAAGATAAAGTTGCTGCAATTCAGAACATTCCTTGTCCAAGAAATATTAAACAATTACAATCCTTTTTGCAGACCTGCTCATGGTACAGGAAATTCATCCCGAATTTTTCCGCTATTGCTAGACCCCTTAGCAATCTGACAAAAAAGAATACTGTTTGGAAATGGAGTAAACAAGAGCAGCAAGCCTTTCAAACTTTAAAGCAATGTCTGGTAACTCCACCCGTATTGAAGCAAGTTGATCCCACTAAACCTTTTATCATCCGGACGGATGCAAGTGCTTACGCCTTAGGTGCAGTTCTTCTACAGGGAAAAGATCTTGCAGATGAAAGACCAATAGAATATGCCAGTAGACTCTTGAGTTCTGCTGAAAGGAATTATTCGACAACTGAACGAGAAGCTTTGGCTGTTGTTTGGGCCTTGAACAAATTTCGAGGATATATTGAAGGTGCTGATATTACTGTAGCCTCTGATCACCAACCCTTAAAGTGGTTAATGACTTTATCGTCACCCACTGGAAGGTTAGCCAGATGGGCACTTCAAATTCAGTCCTATAACTTGAAAATCGATTATTTTCCAGGCAAATGCAACGTCGTCGCTGACATGCTTTCTCGACCTGAGTGTAATGATAAAGACACTTGTGAATTACGAACTATTGTTATTGATGTCCCATCAAGAACAGCTGCTGAACTTAGAACTGAACAACTGAAAGATCCTGAACTGAAGAAGATCATAGATTGTTTTGAGGATACTGACAAAAATGTTGATTTTGCAAATTGGACGCAAAGGGGATATGTCTTAAATCAAGGAGTACTCTATCGCTACTCTCCACATTCTGAAGAGGATGAAGCTCAATTGGTTGTCCCATGTCATGAAAGAGAGAACATTTTAAAACTTCACCATGATGCTCCTACAGCTGCTCATGACGGAGCTGATGGAACTTTTTCTCGAATATCATCCAGATATTATTGGACAGGCATGAGGAAATATATTACTGATTATGTCAAGAATTGTGAAGATTGCATAAGATATAAGGCAACGAACCAAAAACCTGCTGGTCTTTTGCAGACACCTGTTCCTGCTCAACGTTTTGAAAGTATAGCTGTAGATCTCTTTGGACCCTTACCAGAATCGAGTGAAGGTATGAAGTGGATCTTCATCGTTGAAGATTGCACAACCAAATGGGTAGAGTTATTCCCATTAAAGCGAGCTACTGCTAAAGAGTGTGCATTAACACTACTTAATGAAGTCTTCTTAAGATATGGATTACCCCGTCGTTTAATAAGTGACAATGGTACACAGTTTGTTAGCGCCATCATGCAACAGTTGTGTTATACATTAAAAATTAATCAAAGTCTAGTTCCTGTTTATCATCCACAGGCAAATCCGGTTGAACGTAAAAACAGAGACTTGAAACCTCGTTTGGCAATCATGGTAGGTAATAACCATACCTTATGGACTGAGAAATTACCATCCATTAGATTTGCATTGAACACTGCAAAATGTGAATCTACAGGTTGCACTGCAGCTTACCTGAACTTTGCCCGAGAATTAAGAACTTTAGATGATGTTACAACTGATCTACGGTCTGTCATTCATAATGATAATTTTGTTCCAGAGTTCACACCTTACTTAAAACGTTTTGAGAGAAACATGTCTCAAATTAAAGAAAATATTGAGAAAAGTCAAGATCGTCGAAAGACATATGCTGATAAATCACGTAAACCGAGCCCTAACTATAAACCTGATGATTTAGTTTGGGTAAAGCTTCACCCGTTAAGTAAAGCGAACCAAAGTAGAACTGCCAAGTTTATGCCAAGGAAAGATGGACCTTATAGAATTTTATCCCAGAAATCACCCTCATCCTTCGTAATAGCTAGTTGCGACAAACCTGATGAACCTTTAGGTGTATACCATGCATCAGCTCTTACACCTTTTAGAAATGCAACACAGAACCAATCTCCTGTGATGCCTTTAAAGAAAAGAGGTCGACCTCCCAAACAAACTCAAACTGGACCTCCCAGGCAACCTTCAAAGGTTAATAGCAATCCTGACACAAGTGCCAAAGTATCCAATATCACACCACCTCGCCGGGACGGTTTGAGGCGGTGTAGGGGGAGGATGTAGCAGTTGCATTATTCTCGCCTTCTCTTTTGGATATTAGTTAAC
>JAOUZG010009736.1:6323136-6345931 GCA_026289955.1 Argiope argentata
CACACACACACACACACACACACACACACACACACACACACACACACTTTATCTCTCTTTCAGATGCACACATATTCTCTACTCTAACAAACACTTCTCTCTCTCTCTCTGATGCACACACACTCTCCAATCTAACAAACACTTTCTCTCTCTCTAACACATACACACAAACCACTTCATGCCTCTGCTACTATGACCAGCTGGTTATTTAAACAGTGTAATGAGTATGTTGTGGGAGGAAGATTGAAAGACATTCTTGTTCCATCCACCCCTGTGACTGCTGTTCGACGGCTGACATTTATTGGTCGAAATTTGTCAAGGAAATATAATATTGGAGAAAAGAAAGTCGAAAGCAGTGAGCTGTTTGAAATTAAAATGGGAAGTGGCTAAAATATAGAAGAGATAACTTATATATGTAGGATATCCCACAGAGCTATCTTGTTTAACCATCATCTGCCTTCATTTTATTTGTCAACATAGATGTAATTCAAAGTAAGAGTTGTAAAAGGTTAGATCATTTCACAGAGGACGATACTTTTAATTAGTACAACATTCCAGAACAACGCCATCTATCGAGCTTTTGAAAAACAGTCACAATTAATACTGAGCTAGAGGCCCGCTAACATCCGTAAAAGAAAGACGTCTGTCTCCATGCGTCAAGCGGTTCCTGCTCGCAAAGCTACACGGTAATATGTTTCCAGTCATAATGTTTTCCTACTTCTAACGTCCTCCTAGAGGAAATAGTCTAACTTTCTGTTTATTTAATATCTCCATGTTTTAATTCTATTTAATATTTCCCTGTAAATACTCCCCCTGTAAATATTCCCCTTTAACTCTAAATAAATTCTTTTAAAGAAGTCTCTTCATCCTTCGTTTGCATTATTTAAATCTTGGTTTAGAAACTAACCCACAAACATTAAAAAAAAAGCCTAGACATCACGCCACTAAAACCACTCTATCTGAAGAGTCTAATTTTTGGAAGATTTATTTAGAGTCCCACATATATAATAAATTCATAAAAACGTTTCTGAAAATGCATGTGTGAAAAAAGAGTAATTCATACCGCTATATGTTGTCTATTGTAATAAAACTACTTAAAATATAGTTAACGATTTTTTCTCCAATATTGAATCGAAAGGTCTTTTGGGCAGGGCAGAATTCCCCAACGCTTAATGATAGGTTTATGTCCGTTTATTCTCTCTGTTAGTCGAGGCTGTTACCGTTTGTTTGTCACAAAAATCAGGACAGACATGAGTTGCGTTAGGACGATGCAGAAACCCTCCTCGGTCTATTTTTGGAGTTCCAGGAATGTCACTCAACGACATCGAATTTTACCACAAATGAAAAGAACACTTCCGCTGCATCCCCGTTATATTACGTTACACACGGGGTTTTCGCTTCCGCAGCGAGCGTCTAGAGAACGTCTTGCATGACATTGGCATGGAGAGGTTACGAGATTTTAACTTTTGGCGTGAATTTCGTTTTTTGCTGAATCTGTCGAGTTATTCTTGGCGAGTTATCCGCCAATTAATTCCTGGAATACATTAATAGTATCCAAAAATCGAATTTTAATTTAAATACATTTTTTTTCAACCAATTGAAACAAAAATTTAACACAAAATTACCCTTAATCACAAATTTCTGCACTGAATTTGATAAATTTAAGTCATTGCGTTTTCAAATTACAGCGTTGATTTATTTCTGAAAGTACAGACTGACAGACAATGAACCCGTAGTTGAATTGACAAAATTTGACAAGCATCTGCACTACCGATGTTAAATCGGTACACTGAATATTATTTAACTAACTTTGTTCATTTAGTTGTTGTTGTTTTTATGACACTTTTTCAAGTCCGCTGACAGGCCTGTCAGCGATTTAAACCGATCGAGCGTCCCTCGTTTTTCAGTAGCGCCAAGAGTATGACTTAGCTACACACGCGCCACAACCCTTTTTATGGGGTGGACTCCATTCATGCATTTTCATTCATTCATCCACAGATCGTAATTTAGATCCGGAACAGAGAACGATCACCTCTCACCCAGTACCTCCAGTGGTATTACTCTCGACATGGAGAACTTTACGACCACGGCAGATTTAATGAGCGCCAGCCACCACACATTCGGGGAATCTTTGGCCGACGAGGTTTGAACTCGCAATCTAAGGAATACGAGTCCAACGCTCTACTGACCAGGCTATACCGACCTAAATTTAGTATTGATCATGTTCACTTATATTCGAATAATGGAATAGATGTATTTTCTCTGAACAGATTTTATTCAAAGTTTAATATAAATCTGGAAATATGGTGTGAAAACTGTATATCAAATTTATACCGTTTAGATCAAAGCGGTTTTCTTTTATCCTCGTCACAAACAGATAGACGGCCGTGTCGCAAACAGATTTTCTAACTCAGGGAGGTCTAAAACGTAGAGATTCATCAAAATTTCGAGTTCGAATTTTTTTTGACGATTGCTATACTTTTTTTATCTACGTATACGAAGAAGTAAAATCATAGACAGACTCTTCGACCCACCACGAATGCACTCGGATTAATCATAAAACTGAATGACCGTACTGTCCCGACAGCAACACTGTCGGGAACTGTGACCACCGGCCACCGTACAACCCTCCCCGTAGGAAGTACGTCCCGTCATATAGGGGAGGAGTCCACCCCCCCACCTATTAGTGCACCAACCAAGGGTGGCGAGATCCAACCACCATACTGGAAGTATCCCATCCTGAATTATATGGTGCCTCACTGGGATAAGCAAAAAAAGTTTTTAAAAAACTGTAAAATTTAAATGAAATGGACTTAAGAGAAAATGATGTTTTGTAATAACATTCAGTAACAATTTTCTAAACTTTGACAAAGATTTAAAAAATATTTAAATTTGATGCAAAGATGACACATATTTGACAACGATATTTCGTTATGCACGATTGTTTTTGTGATCGTGATTTGTTGACATGGTTATTTTCACATCATTTATAATTAAAGAGCGGGAAAAAAATTGACAAGTGATGCTATCATGGAGTCGATATAAGGTTTATGGCTTGTAATTATTTCCAATGTTCAAATGCCGAATGGTTATGGAGATAAAAAGCAACATCATAAATATGTCTTAATGAAGGAAATAGATGAAATAGACATAATAATGATGAAGCTGAACGTTCAATTTCATTGTTTTAAAAATCTTCCTACTTTCTTTTTTTTTTCTCTTTTGATTATATGTCAATTTATGTTTATTTTTCATATTGCCGATGCCTGAAGTAAAATAAAACATTGCTAACAAATTCCATTAAATTAAAGGTTGTCACTTACAACTTCGCGGAAATTTCAGCATTCTAAATATTGATTCTTTTGTACACATCGAAATACAAAAAGAGATACCATTTATAACAACATTAATTTGGAACAGTTTTAAATTTTTACAATGCATTGGTTTGAGTATTCCGTTCAAAGAATTAATTCGAAAATAATTTTTTTCTATTGTATTTAAAAACAAAAAAAATTCTATGGTTATTTATTTTCCTAAAATATTTCAGTATATAAATATTTATATTTATGAGTTTCTATTACACAAGTTTTAAAACAGCTATTAATGATTAAAAAAAAGAAACATAGCTTAATCATGAAAATTTTGTCAATTGAAAATGTTTCTATATGTATTGTTTGCTAACATAAATAAACTAAAACATAAATAAATAATTTTATCATTTTGCAATATCGCTGAAATTGTCCTCGTGATTTTCTTTGTACGGTCTCATGTAAAAAGCCTTCAAAAATAGCAATCGCCAAATAAATCGAGAAAATTTTATGATATCTTCATTTCAAATCAATGAGTCTCAGTTATTGCTTATGAAAATGATAACTAAAAAAAGAAGGACGAATTAAAAGAATAAATTCATTTCGCTTATAGTTTTCAGATCAAAATCGTAGATCTTTAGCAAATTTTAATTTTAATTCTTCAAATATAACTATGTTTTCTGACCTCAACGAACTGTATAAGTAAAACTGAAAATGTAGTCCTATGTTTTAAATTGTAAATCAAAATCAAGATTGAATTAAATTCATCAAAATATCATTTTCAAATATTAATACATTAATTTTTTATTAATTAATTAAAAACTAACCTACCGCCCAAAATCTTCATTTCCCCACTGCCAAATAAATAACGAATTCAATTCCCCCCCAAGTTTATGAGGTTAGGCTTAACATGTTTCCGACCGCTTATTTCAAACGATTCTGTTTATTTTCTTAGTGTATGATGTATTTAAAACTAAACATTGTTAATTAATAGATTTTCCGGGTGCATTTTTTGGTGCTTTCGAATTAAAATAATACAGAATAAAGAAAATTAAAAATTTCTTTGTATTGCGTTGCCCCAACTGGCGTACAAAATTCATGCATTTGCGTTGCCCAATTGGCGTTGAAAATTCACGCATGTGCAATGTGTTGCAAATGCTGACAACCCTGTTTTCACTTTATTTAAAAGTCTTAAAAACTATGTCTATAATACTGTTGTAGCTATCTCAATCTCGATCGATAAATAAAATAGACTTGACTTGATTTTTAAAAAATGCGGACTTGAATTTACTGTTTTGCTTTATTTCAGGTACGCACTGTAAATAAATTGAGTTTAGGTTAGTTGTGTGCTTTTCCTTGAACATAAAGTCGCGGGTAAGAACTAGTGCAAATATAAAAATCGATTTAACTTCCCAAAAAATAGACTTAAAAACAAATTTCTAAAGTTTTTATGAAAAAAACCTGTTTAAGCATTAAAAATATTGAATAAAAAAAATCATAATTTCTCACAAAATCGACCTTTTAACTTAACTACCTATCTTAGAAATTTATAATTTCTTTATAAAGATAGGATAACATTAACACTAAAGTCACCACGAGCGGGTCAAATGACCCGTTTCCAATGGCAATTCCAATGGATAGATGAATCGCCGGTAGGTTTAGTGTTAATTTTTTACATCAGAAATTCTACCATAATAATTATGGTAATTACTAAAATAATTATTGTTTTAGTTATTAACACTCATGAATTCTGTATTACTTGATATACAGAATACTACGTGATTAAATTTTAATTGCATTGGTATTTCGCCAGCTAGAGAAATACACTAACGTCTCTGCTCAGAGTAGCATTTCCTTTTGAACTGGACGGAACCGAAACTTCGAAATGAAACTGGGATAAAGAGACGTGACAGGGGCTTTATTTCCTTTAAAGGAGGCACAGATTACATCATGATGATGTAACATTTAACTGTCATTGGGTTTTTTTTTTTAAGAATAGACACGAAATTACTATCCTCCATGGACTTCTTCCAAATGACTGTCAAATTTTTTTTAATGATTTGATGCTGGTGTATGACAACAATGAAATAAAATTGCTGACAAAAGAGGCATGACTTTTGGATGACAGTTTTGATTTGTGTTTAATTTGATTTATAAAAGGTTTCCTCGGCATTACTAAAGATAATTTTAATTAATAATATTTATTTTTACTATCAAGCATTGCTTTTCGTATAGACTATCACTTAGTCTGAATTCAAGATTATTCTATTTCGGGCCAGTGGCGTAACAAGGGTTAAATGAGGCTAGGGGCGTTACAGGATTTTCTTCCCCCAGTCGTCATCGATGGTTTAGAAAGAGTAAATAGCACCCAAGGCATGTCAATGCATTTTTTGACTCTTTTCCGATGTTTATCTTTTAAAAATGGGTTGGTTGGTTGGGTTTTATTGGCAAAAGAGCCAATCGTTGGTCAAACTGCGCCATACAAATGGTTAAAATTATTTCATTGGCAGTTTAAAATCTACGAAAACATAATTTTCCTATTGTCTTTTTAAAAATTCTGTGCTATATATTGGCAATAAAACAAGGCATTGGTATAAAGACGAATTAAGAAGCGATAAAAACTTCTTAACATTCAGCTTTAAAAAGCGAAAAATATTTTTGTGGGGATGTTCACCCACTAAGTCTAGAAGAGTTAGTGATGATGACGAAGAAAACAAATGATTGCGAAAATAAGTAAAAACGGGACATGGGTATTAAAATGTGCAAAACGGTAAAATCAACATTGCATCTTGGACATATCGGTGCTTCATTTCCAAACAACAAATGTTTGTGGGTGACACGAGTGTGTCCTATGCGAAGACGAGTTAATTTTACATCAATCTCTCGCATAGGTACAGGAGGCCACAATCCAACAGAAGGTTTTATCGAATGAAGTTTATTATTGGACAGGGTATCCCAGTCATTCTGCCATAATTTATTAATAAACTTAGAGAAGGTCCTCTTTAAAAATGGGAACAAAGCAATTATGTTCTATATCTGTGATACCCCGGAAACAGCTCCGTCTTTACCATCAATCGCATCGATATAATTTTTAAAAAAATTAAAAATAAAAAACTATTACATTTTTTGTTTTGATGAAATTATAATTTTCTTATTTTACTGGAAATTAAAATTTTTTGAATGCATAGATAAATAAATAAACTGTAAGGAAAGTTAAAACTATTATATTTGTTGAATGTATTTGCTATTATAATTATCTTTATTTTATTAGTTTTGTTTTCGTGTTCTTTTATTACATTTCTGAGCTATTTATTAGTTTTCTCTGTATTGCCTCTGCGCTTTTTGTAATCATTTAGATGTATGGCATTGTAACTTGCAACCAATTTAATGTTCAATTTGTATTATGCTCTTGATAACGGTTGCTAAGATGTTTTTAGTGGCTTGAGCCACACTCTGCTGCAGGGGTTCTGCAAAAACGTTTTCTAAATGGAAATTAAACGAGATTATGCCTTTAGACTTGTAGCGATCAGTATTTATCAATGTAATAATGAAATAGTTGTTTAAACATACTTACCAATAATGTACTTTAAATCAATAGCATAAATAAAATAGTTGGATAATTTTTTAAATACCATCAATGTTGTTGTTAGTTATGGCACTTGCCATATTGGACAAGTTTGGAGGAAAGTTGTCAGCTCAGGTGTCGTTCTCGTTATCTGACCCTCAAAATTACTAGAGAAAACATAAAGTAGCCCTAGCCCTAGTCCCTAAACGGGACTATAACTAAACTAGACTTGATCGTGTGGTTCGAATTGCGAATAAAGTTTTGCTAATCTGCGTATCAAAAGAAAATTAATGTTCTGATAATATAACAAGATATCCAGGTTTATATTATAATTTGAAACCAATAAATAACATTCCGGTGTTCTGGCATAGGGGTAGGGCGTCTTCCCCGTCATCTGGGCATACCAGGTTCGAGGCCTGGTCAGGGCATTGTTGTGCTTCTGTATAATATCTGTGAGGTGTGTGAATGTGTCCCCCATGTAAAACGGGGCTGTGCAAGTGAATGTGATGAGTGAGTAGCAAAAGTCGTACTCTTGGCCCTAGTTGGCGCTACTTCAAAACAAGAGACGATGATTAGGCTTAAATTGCTGACTACCTCAGCGAGCTTGTCCGTGGCAAGTGCCATAAGCAACAACAGAATAAATAACATGATTGTTAAATTCGTCATATTACAAATAAATCTAATTATAATATTAATTAAATGTCCCAGAAATCCAAGTTTAATACGGGATATAAACTGATACATTATTTATGCATCAACATAACTATTGAATTCACAGCAAATATTTAATTTCATGACGTAGATTGAATATGTTTTTAATTCTGAAATAAAAAAACAAGATTCTTCAGATGTTGGTCTAATAAACCAATTTTCGAACTTATTAAATTTCGCTTAAAATCTCAAGTAACCGTTTCTTTCGTAACATATGGTTTACTTTTCTGTCAACTAGTTTGATGACATCGCATCGATTGATCAACTTTAATTTAAAATCGAAGCAAAAACAAAACAAAATAAATAATAAGATTATGTTAACGAAAACCAGAGATTGGAGGGGTTTTTTTTATATGTGCGTTCAATGATTCCAGAAGTGTTTTCATACAAATAAACTTGACATGAATTTTTCCAAAAATACCCCTGTTCTCTTCTTTCCTGCTCTTATTTTTACCAATTACCAACACACTTCAACCTTATTTCAATTTCTTGACGTAGACCTGTCACACAAAGACGATTTTATTTAGGATTCGCTAAGAAGAATCGTTTGGAACAGAAAAAAAAAAGGAGGATGGTGGGGGGGTAGCCATGTTCTTCAAGGATGTCCACTTGAGAATATGAAACTCGGAAAAGAACATTTTTCAGGATTGCACCCAAGAAATGGGGGAGGAACAAGAGATAAGTGCTGTAAACACTCAAGATAAGGGTTTCAACAAGCGCAAGTGAGAAAAATAACGTTTTCAGATCCCCTGAAGAGAAATGACGTTGGGTGTTGACGCACGACTTTTAGAAAAGATCGATTCTAGTCGGCTTGCAAAAGTGCTGTTTTTAACTTTTAAAAAAATGCGAAAGTGATAAGATGATATTTTTTCTCCTTGTAATATTTATGCAAGAAAATGAAGTGTATTATATAGCACGCGTAAATAGAAGTGAAAGATTTACATCTTATTCGAAAATACGTAAGCAACTTTCACTTGAGAACGTCAATGGTTTACGAAATTTCATCGACCGAAAAAAATAGGGAATAAATTTGAAGGACACACTGTTTCTGAAAAAGCAAATATTTTAAATTTACAATCAAAAGATAATTAAATAAAAAAGTGTTGTTGTTACTTATGGCGCTTGCTGTTGGACAAGCCCCCTGTTGATGCAACAGCGGATTTAAGCCGAAAGGTGCGTCTCTTGCTTTGGAAGGAAGCGCCAACTAAGGCCAAGAGTACGACTTGGCTACACACTCACCACATTTGCTTGCACAGCCCCTTTTTACAGGGGGGGGCACAGTCACACATCTCACAGATAGCACACAGAAGAACTACTATGCCCTAACCGGGATTCGAACCCGGGACGCCCAGAACCAGAACACGAGGAAGACGCTTTACTTCTGTGCCAGAAAGCCGGCGTTTCAAAAAATAATATCTCTCTTGAAGCTTGTGTATCAGCTAACTTAAGTTTGGAACAGAAATGGAACGGAGCTAGAATCAATGCTAATTAACTTATTAACCGAATAATTAACTAATATTAACCCATTTCGGATTAAAATATTTCGTCATATCCGGTTAATTTGTAAACAACTCACGAAGTTATATTTAAAACTCATTATGAAAGACTGAGTAACAGTAAATAAATTAATTGAATAAGACATTATATTCTTCAAATTACTTCTACCACTTCCTTTTGAAATTTATATAGGATATTTATTTTAAAAAAAGCTTTTCACTACTTCATTGAAAGATCTGTAGACTATTTTGAGCATTTGTTTCCCCCAAAAAACTATTTTTTTCAACTTATTAGCTATTCTAAACTTATTGCAATATCGATGTTTCTAAGTAACATTTTTAATTTTTTTCGCTATCATTGTTTGGGGTTTATTTATTTTCATAAATAATACAAAGAATTTCTTGTAACAAATATGAATTTTTTTCAATTTTTTACTTTTTATTTCAATTAAAATTTTTTAATTTAAAATATTTCAATTCGATAACATCGACGATAAACTATCCGATATTCACACATTTTGAAAGAGAAGATGGTGTATGAATTTTTTCATACAGATCCTAATCACATTAATTACATCATCTGAAAACATACAAAAAATAATTGCATGTATTTAATGAACAAAAAAAACCTGTTCATATGTTACTTTCCCTATCTGTAATAATTTTGAAACATTGTACATCATACCGTAAATAGTACACTTTACTTTATATTTCACATGAAAATTTTTTAATTAAAAATATTTCAATTCGACAACTTCAACGATTAAATATTCGACATTTATATATTTTGAAATTAGAGAAGAGAGATACGAAAATCATGGACGGAGTTTTTCAACCAGATCATTATCATATTAATCGCATTATCTAAAAACAAATCAACAAATAGTTTCAATTAGTTACAACATAAAATAACTATTAAAATGTTACTTTTATATATCTGCTACAAACAAGCAGAATGTTAATTAATTTTGATAATAGCATACAACTTTATTCTGTTGTTATTGTTACTTATGGCACTTGCTTATGGACTAGCTCCCCGCTGATACAGCAGCAGATTTAAGCCGAAAGGAGCGTCTCTTGTTTTTTGTAGCGCCAATAGGGCCAAGAGTACGGTTTAGCTACACGTTCACCACATTTTCTTGCACAGCCCCTAGTTACAGGGGGACACAGTCACACATCTCACAGATAGCACACAAAAGAACAACCATAGCCAAACCGGGACTCGAACCCGGGACTCCCAGAACACAAGGAAGATGAGATATCTCTGCGCCAGAAAGCCGACAAGATTAAGTTCAAAATATATAAATGTCGAATATATAAAGAACAGAGATCCGAAGATCATGGACGGAGTTTTTCAACCAGATCATTATCATATTAATCGCATTATCTAAAAACAAATCAACAAATACTTACAATTAGTGAAAACATAAAAAAAAAACTATTCAAATGTTAATTTTATATATCTGTTACAAACCAGCTGAATGTTAATTAATTTTGATAATAGCGCATAACTTTTTCTGTTGTTTTTGTTCCTTATGCAAATGCCTATGGACAAACCCACTGCTGATACAGCACTAGATTTAAGCCGAATGGAGCGTCTCTTGTTTTCGAAGTAGCGCCAACTAGGGCCATGAGTACGACTTAGCTACACACTCGCCACATTTGCTTGCACAGCCCCTTTTCACAAGAGGGCACTGTCACACGTCTCACAGATAGCACACAGGTCAACAGCCATGCCCGAACCGAGACTCGAACCCGGGACTCCTAGAACACAAGGAAGACGAGATACCTCTGCACCAGAAAGCCGACGCGATTATATATTCGACATTTATATATTTTGAACTTAAAGAACAGAGATACGAAGATCATGGACGGGGATTTTCATCTAGACCATTTTCATATTAACCACACCATTTAAGAACAAATCAACAAATAGTTACAATTAGTAAAAACATTAAAAACTATTCAAATGTTACTTTTATTTATATGATACAAACAAGCAGAATGTTAATTAATTTTGATAATAGCGTACAACTTTATTCTCTTGTTGTTGTTACTTATGGCACTTGCTTATGGACAAGACCCGCTGATACAGCAGCAGATTTAAGCCGAAAGAAGCGTCTCTTGTTTTTTGAAGTAGCGCCAACTAGGGCCAAGAGAACGACTTAGCTACACACTCACCACATTTGCTTGCACAACCCCTTTTTACAGGGGGGCACAGTCACACAACAAAAGCGTCGAACATATAATCTTGTCGGCTTTCTGGCGCACAGAAGAACAATCATGCCTGAAACGGGACTCGAACCCGGGACTCCCAGAACACGAGGAGGACACGCTACCTCTGTGCCAGAAAGCCGGCACGCTTTATTCTAAGCGTACAAAAGCCAAAATGATTCCAAGTTCTCTATTTTAACAAAGTTAAAACTGTAACTCTCATTATAAGAGTCACAACGCGGAACAGACAAAAACTTTGTTTTAGGCATATGATTTTTTTTCTTTCGAATCGATACAACGTCATTTGACGTTTCTTTCCACGCTGAACTTTTTTTCTCTGTACTGCAAATCCACCACGCTCTATCAAACGGGACAACGAAACCTTCATGCACAAATTTCAATTTCGTTTTGACTGTGCAAGGCTGGGAAACCGCGTTAAATCTAAGCCTTTCTCTGGAATCGGTTCGCCGGCAGTCACGGACGTCATCGCTTTGCGGTGTCGGAAAACCTTAAAGGCGGGAAAAAGCGCTTATTATATCAGCACGAAGGATTTAAAAAGAAAAAATAATGCTCTTTCATGCGGTCATTTCTTTAGTTTCGTTTTTATCGGACGGACGGAAACCTCCGAGGGGGAAATAAAGGGGGACATTTATTTTTATCCCCGTGGGTTTTCAGACTTTTATTTCCAGATCTTCCATTTTCTCGTTACGTCTACGTGAGGAGTGTCACGCTGCAGTTCCAGAAATAAGTGCCTCAAAAATCGGAAATGCGTCACAATGACGTCATGCGAGGCTCTCACCCTGACGATGTCCCCTCTCTTGAATACTTAATAGATGCACCAGGCTGGACTGGATTCGTGTTCTTATGCAACGAATTAGCAGAGAAAAAGAGGAAATGGTTTTGCATTTTTCGGCGGAAATTCAACTATGGAACGTCTGAGAATTGGCAGTTAATTTTCTTTCTTTCTTCCCTTTTTTCCCAAGTTGTCTTCACTAATGGATAGAATAAGTAGGAGATGAAATTTGTTGTTCGCCTAAAAATTAGAAAACAAGGCCATAAAGGGACATGGATCGTTTCATTATCTAAAATACTGAATTTATTTTAAATAATTAGCAGAAAATGGTCCAATCACGCGCCTGTTTTCATGTTTCCCATTTTCTTAAATTTTTTTTAAAAAAACGAAAATGGCATCGTTTATTTGAGACAGTACCAAATTCAGTTGGTGTATGAAGCTTTACATTAACTTCATTTTCATTTACAGTTTAACTTATACTAAGTTATTAAAATAATTAGATTATTAAAATATAAACAGAGATTATTATAATCTAGTATAGATCAAAATAACTAGATTTTTTATCCATACTAGATTATAATAATCGATCTTCATATTAGATTATTTGCATCTGCTGCTATCTGATGAAATGTTGAATGACGTCTATTGTTAATAGTAACAATATTAAAAGTAAATTTAAAAGAGTAAATCCTTGAAAAAAAGAGACTAAGAGAAATAAGAAAGAATTAAAAAGACAGTCAGATAATAAGAGAAAATTATGAAAAGCGAAAATCATAAAAACTATATTAAAAAGCGTTATTGATGATCTACGTTAAAAGTAAATTTAAAAGAGAAAAACCATTAAAAAAGGTAATAAGAACGAAAGAAAATAAGGGAAAATTAGGAAAAGAGAAAACCACAAAAACTATGGCAAAAAATGTTATTGATAATTTGTAATAAAGGTGAATTTAAAAGATAAAAACCATGAAAAGAAGACAAGAAAATATGAGAGTGAGAAAAAGAAATAAAAAATAGGATATAATTATGAAA
Organism: Argiope argentata; assembly: GCA_026289955.1. NCBI lineage: Eukaryota > Metazoa > Arthropoda > Arachnida > Araneae > Araneidae > Argiope > Argiope argentata. The sequence continues at coordinate 6,336,253 of JAOUZG010009736.1, forward strand.
AAAAGCCATAAAAATTATATTGAAAATTGTTATCATTAATCTACATTAATATATTTTAAGAAACTAAGTAGTAACAAATCATTATCAACACAAAAATTACAAAATTGAAACATTTTTAATTTGTTTCGGTTTTGGGTCAATTCTAATGTAATATTAATAAAAATTAACAAATATAATTGTTGCTGTATTATTGATCTATTATTCATTACTTATTTTTAATAAAGTGCGCGCACGTAAAGAAACGAGGAAAAATATTCATCAATTGAAACGCATGATTTTTTATAAGATCTCAATTTTTTAAACATAATTTCAGATAAAAAAAATATGACAATCATTTTAAAAGTGACTCGCATCAACACGAGTTGAATGGCACATATCAATTGTTTTTCGTTTTCATTTTCATTTGTTTTGTTTTGTTTTATATCAATTTTCAATTAATTGCCACCTTTCAATTGATATTTCAGAGACAATAATAATAATGAATCGTTTGGTGTTTTTTCTCCAGAAGAAAAACATTTTAATAATGACACGTCATTTTTATTACTTTATCAGGTTTTAAAGAATAATAATGCTGAAGAAAATATAATCATTATAAAAGTCAGTTTTAAATGATATTTTAGTACTTAAAAACCATTCATGCGAACTTCCATAAAACGAGGCTTGAAATCAGTCCTCACTTGTCAATTTAGAAATAAGAATTGTACCACGAGTTATAAAAAAAATTCACATCAATATCCATACTTTGGGTTCGTCGATCTCTATTAACATCAAAATATTACAGTTCAAGTTTCAATGCAAACTTTTTTTTTTGCATTTTGTATTGTTGTTGTGATTAACGGCACTTGCCATGGACGAGCCCCATCTGATACACCAGCAGATTTTAAGCCTAAGACATGTGTCCCTTTTGTTTTATAAGTAGCGCCATCAAGGGCCTAAAGAACGACTTAGCTACACATACGTCACAACCCTTTTTATGGGGCGGACTTCATTCATGTAAATTCATTCATTAATCTCAGATCGTAATTCAGACCTGGAACAGAGAACGATCACCTTTGACCCAGCACCCCCAGTGGTATTACTCTTGATATTGAGGACTTTGCGACCACGACAGATATAACGAGCGCCAATCGCCCCACACTCGGGGAATCTTTTGGCCAGTGAGTTTCGAACTCGAAACCAAAGAGGTACGTGTCCAACGCTCTACCAACCAGGCTACCTCGTACCCCCTTTTTTGCATTTTAATAGCACTAAGCAAACAAATGTTAACCTTTTTTTATTTTGCCTTGTTCGCAATTAATGATGGGCCTCTAGTTCCAAAATGAACTCCAAAATATATTCGCCTCACTCTTTGAAATACCATTATTTTGTTTATTATTATAGCTGATTTAGAAGCCTAAATCATCGGAAGTACTCTCCACAAAACTTATGATAACTCTCGTATACTCTCTAACGAATATGTCTTGCCCGAGAAAGCCTTATTGCCTTTTAAGGCATTTAAGTGCAGTAATTAGAAAATATTAACTTTTGGCGTGAGTTCAGTATTTGTACAGAATCATTCGTGCCATCCTTGGCGAGTTATTTGTCGATTAATCCCTGGAGTGTGTTAATAGTGTAGATTCAGCTCTCTTGCCCAAAGAAACTTTTTGACTACTGTAACGTTCCGTGGTTTCCACACTTGATAATTGGCATTTCCGTCCAGTTGTGTCATCAACTGTGTTACACTCCCACATTGTTAAGTACCTCCAGAATGCCAGATGGGGAATCTTCTCCCCTAGTAGGGTCATCTGGCTATTAATTGAGTCCGGATAAAGAATCACAAGTGCAACTAAAATACTAAGAAGTATAACGCTGCAGTAATACTAAAACCCGAAGAAGAAAAATCAAATAAAGAAGTCATAGAATTCTTATATTTATATTACAGACTTCTAGAATAAAATTAAAGCAATAATTGAATAGTTATATTAAAAAAAGAATGCTAAGGGAATACTGAAGTGAAATGATCGAAAGATTAAAAAAAGAAAAGAATATAAAGAATGGCAGGGGAAGAGGATTGGAAGAGTGCCAATTTTTGAATTTTCTTTCATTTTAAATAAATTGCTCAATTCTTCAAAAGTCAAAATGTAAAGCAATTTAGAAAGTACTCTAAACGATTGCTTGAAAAATTCTGAGCTGCAGTACGAAGAATCTCTAAATGCTGTTTTGACATAAAGTGTGATTTTGTAAATGTGATTTGACATAAAGTGTGATTTAATTATGGCTGTAGAATATGATTAATAAATGAGGATTTTTTTTCTTCAGCTGCATAAAATCATTAAAATGTCATTTCGAGAATGTCGAAAAAAGTTGTGAAAAAAATGAATAAACGCATATTTGAATTAATTGTTATTGCAGGCTCAATTTACGAACTACTTGAGATGTAGTGCTGCAATTTTAATTTTCTTAATTAGCTTTCAGTTTCGTGGTTAGAACAGTTAATTAAAATGAATGAATTAAAAAAATATCTTGCGTATTTACAGTTTATTTGGAATTTAAACCATGCAGATTAGGAACGAAAACTATCAAAAATTCGGAGCTGGTATCCAGATTCCATTGAATTATTTTCATTGAAAGGTGATAGCTTAAAAGAAATGCTGGGACATCGAAAATGTATGAATAGTCTTGAAACTGTCTTTAAAAAAGTCATTTTCATGTGGGCAATACATATTGAGTTTTACACTGATATTTAAACTTGCAAAATTTTGAAAAATGTCATCTCTATATTTATCGATAAGTATACAATCTCTGGAAGATATTTCGAACAACAAAAAGGAATTTCAACTTGAAATCTATTAAAAAATGGCCAAGATATGGAAAATAGTTGAGTCACTAATAAAGAAATCAGTTTTACTTATTTCATGAATATCTAGGTCATTTACACCCTTAAAAATACTCTGCCTTGAACATTTTTATAATTTCTATACTTTTAACCGAGTTACTTATAAAACCTGCCTCAATGACGTAAAACTTAGCCTTGAGCTACTTCTCAGACATCCAGCTATCATGGTTATTTTTACGTACTATCTTACGATACACTATCAATGCACTACGTTGCCTATCACTTTTTCGGGAATTTACCTCGAAGTGAGTGTTATTTATAGAGTTAATACACATTATTTATAGATGGGATAATTCATTTAAAAACAATAGGTCAATTAGACATTTTAATGTAAGTATAATAAAAGCAAATAGAGCATTTACAGTTTATTAACGCTGTTAAATTAAAATTTTTGCAGATTTATTTTTAGGAATGTTCAAGTCGTTTGAATAATCAATAATTTTAATGATATATTAATAGTCAATCAAAAGTTTATCAATCAAATGGTTGCGCTATGCTTTATAACAACACTCAGATATTCACATTGTGAAAATATACAGATTCGAACGTCATCTCTAAACCTCGGATTTGAATCTCGATGATTATCCATTCGCGTTACAACTAATTTTTTCATGGCACAGAGGTAGCGCGTCTTCTGGGCTTCCCCGATTGGGCATGGTTGTTCTTCTGTGTGCTATTTGTGAGATGTGTGACTGTGACTCCTTGTAAAAAGGGGCTGTGCAAACAAATATGGTGAGTGTGTAGCTAAGTCGTACTCTTGGCCCTAGTTGGCGCTACTTCAAAAAACAAAAGACGCTCCTCTTGGCTTAAATCTGCTGCTGTATCAGTGGGGGGCTTGTCCATAAGTAACAACAACAACACTAACTTTTTCATACGTAAATGTCAATAAAGTAGCTGTTATCTCGGAGTTTAATCTGTATTTATATAAGAACCAATATTTGTTATAATCTGCAGATATCAATTCCTTTTGTCGACATCAAATAAAAACATTTGTTTCAGTTTCAAAGTAGGTTGCTATATCCATCATCTCGTTGGTTACAGCACTATATTTTTTTCATGAAATTGTTGAATTACTAAAGTTAATTAAAATGCTTTATTTCTTAGAAATTTAAAACAAATAAAAGACAAGGTTACTCCTAAAAAACTTAATATAATCGTTAATATTAATGATATCTGACGAATTAAGTACAATTTTCATCTATTCAAGATTTTCTAAACAAGGCAATTGAAACGCATATAGAAAAACCAAGAGCCGCGGTGGCCTGGAGGCAAGGTCTCGGCTCGTGAGCCGTAGGGTTTCAGGCTCGAGACCCAATTTCACCAAGGGAGTCTACTGCCCGTTAAGCCGTCGCCAAACGGCGTTGTTTGGAGAGAGATTGCCAGCTCAGGTGTCGCCCTCGTCATTTGACCGCGGTTCAAAATGACGAGTTTAGTCCCAAAAAGCTCTAGGTTAATGTACAACGGGACGTTAATATAACTAAACTACACTCAGAAAAACCAAATGTTATCAATGCGTGTTTTATTCATAGTTCTGTAACCTTATTTCTTTTCCCGGTTTTCTTATTTTTTACTGGCAGGTAAAATTTTTGAAGACATTTTTCTATATCGTTTTCGTTGTCACAAAATTCTTTCACACCAATGAATCAAAATTAAAATAAATAGTCACATGTTAATGTATAATTTAAATTTGCATCATAAAAATCATTTTTTAAAAACTTTCAAATGAATAAAAAATTATAAAGCAAAATGTTTGTTAGTTACATTAGCACTGTTCCTCATTCATATGAATATTTTTAATATTCTCTTGTGGAATACCAGATGAGGTTTTTCAATATGTATCAGTAAAAAGTATCAGTGACGACAAACTGTAACTAACTAGTTTATAACAAATATTTATCATCATAATTATTTGGTTCATGATTATAAAAGTAAACTGTTGGCATTCACCCCTCTACACATTATTAGCTTTCTAAATGACAGAAACTTTTTAATTTAATCATCATGATTATTAAAGTAGTTTGCCTATCGATTGAAAATTAAAATTTCCTATAAATTTGGAGTCAATAATGTTTTAGCAAATATTCGATTATAAATAATTATTCCCGAAAACTCAGGTACAGAATAAATAAAAATGCTTACAGGTATAAAATATTTTGGAATCTAGGTGAAATAACATGAATTAATAGATCTAATTTACGTCATCAATATTTTTATTCATTTGTTTGAGCTTACTCCCAGATAAACAGTATTTGGTAATGGCTGAAGGCAGTATAAATTCAAATGAAAGGATTTGAACTAAAGTAATAAACTTTAAAGTAATAAAGCTAAATTTAATTGCTTCCTTAAATATGTTATGTAAGAATATTTTCTTGTTAATATTAGATTCCGATTTTTTTATTCGTGGTTCCAAGATTACTTATCGCAAATCGTTATAAAGGACTTTTTTTCACAAATGAAAAATACAAGTGATCTTAAACACGGAAACAGCATTAGAAAACCATCACAAACAAAAACAAGATATCAGAAATCGAAAAACAGAGGTCTGAAGTAAAGAACGTGAGGTAAGATTACCCGAGGAACTATACCGAACTTCTATAAGAGCAGATTTATTTTGAACAGTATGGGATAGAGAGATATGTAGATATGAAGAAGGTTCTGGAGTATTACAAAAGGAAAATCCGTAAATACAAGATCTAAATTCTTGTAACTTGTTTACTTGGAGTTAGTTTTTCTATTGCTATTGTGCTGTGAAAAACAAATGTTGTCTTCTTTTCCTTGCATGACTCATAAAAATTCACTATCCTTTTGGAAATATGAAGGCATGAAATAATATTGTTATGTTTTTAGCGTAGTGGATTCGGATTGAACGGTCTTTACTTGAGGACAGCACAAACAAATTTATTTACAGGTATTAACTGGATGACTTGATAAAGTAAGACTTCAGATAAACACAATCCAGCAGTAATCAGTCACTTACAGCGTAAATGAAAGTCTTACGCACAATAAAAACAGAGTGCAAAACAGCTATCGTATACCATAGTAGACAGTAAATCGCAACGAGCTCAATTATACAACATTAACAGCAAACGTAAACACAGCTCACTAATAACAAGCGAGAAAAGTAATCCACTAGTCCAGCGAAACACTTCCCTCCTGAGAGGAATTAAACTAACTTACTCACTCCACCTCCATCTTACGGCAACCCGTCCCTTATATAGCCGAGCGTGTCCGCGCTTCATGAAAGGTCCAGAAGCTACCAGACTATTCCTTTCGCCAAACCAACCTGGCTGGCGTGAAGCTCCTCGCTAAACGCCGCCAACCTCGGTACACCTCCACGGCGCCTTCCCGCCCGAAACAATATATATAGTGGAATACGGGAATTCTATTTTGCATCTAATCTTTTAATAGTTAAAAATAAAAGGAAATTATCATTAATTTAATCATTCCTACGTTTTATATTTCGAAATGTTTTACAAGAAAAATATAACGTTACGCATTTGAATATTATAAAAATTTGGAAGAAATATATATAACATGGAATCAGCGCACAGATTTGAATGAAAGTTTAAAACCAATGTTCAAAATTTCAGTTTAAATGGTATTCAGAGAAGTGTATCTCAATAAAAAAGAACAGTCGTTTGTGGAAATTTCAGATATAGGTTAAGATACGACATACATTCAAAGTAATTAAATCACAGAGAGCCGGCGTCCTGGCATAGGGGTAGTGCGTCTCCCCCGTGATATGGACGTCCCGGGTTCAGGCATGGTTGTTCTTCTGTGTTCTATCTGTAAGGTGTGACCTCTTGTAAAAAGAAACTGTGCAAGCGTATTTGATGAGAGAGTAGCTAAATTGTACCCTTGGATCTAGTTGGCGCTACTACAAAAACAAGAGATGCTCATTTCGGCTTAAAAATCGCAGATGCATCAGAGAAGCTTGACCTTAACAAGTGTTCTTTAGAAACAACAACAAGACGTAGAAGAAGGCTTCTTACGTTCTAGGCAATAAAATTGTAAGAGGTTAGAAAAGAGGAATTTTACTATCGATAAAACTTGGATAATTCTTTGTGAGATTGAGAAATAAATTTGTCAATGAGATGATCACAATAACATGAAAGATAAAGTAAGATGTCAAATATATATATAAAAAAATCTTTACCAAAACTGTGAACGTTAATGCCTAAATGCGAATTATTTCTGAATTGTTTCTAAGTTTTAAAATAATTTTTGACACACATAACACATTAACAAAAAAAATTGAGATAAATCAAAAACTTTAAATTTTTAATTGTTGCAATCACAAATTAATATTGACATGCCAGATATAAAAAGGAATTTTTACAAAACATTATGTGGTTCCATATATAAATTTTATATAAATATTTTCCCGTGATTTGTTTGATACTTTAGATTAGAACTCCTAATATGCAGAACATTCACAACTGGAATGGGTGGGGGCACATGAAAATAATGCTATTTATAAAGGAAAACACAGCAGTTAGATACAAAAAAATGTATTAAAATTTATACATTTATTTGTAGTAACGTTGCAAAGCATAGAATGTCAACGCAAGCATAGATTTTATTTTATTCTTCGTTGAGATTAATTGAAATTTATTACTTGGGAGACCAGATGATCCATTGGGATTAAAGGTAACTTAACACGTAATTAAATATTTTGTGTAACTTGTTTTAAATATATTCAGAAAAACCTTTTAAAAATTAAAATTTAAATAAACGTATAATTTATACTATTTTAAAAGTCTTACTCATTTTGTTCACCATGCTACAGATTTCATTAATTTTCAATTATTCAGATATATCACTGGAAGGAATAGTAATGTTTATAAACGGACGCACGTTGAAAAAGTTTTCTTACTGTTTCTTTCTAAAGTTAAATCATGATAGTAAATACAAAGATATTCGAAGATTTTTATAATAAGCGCAGTTTAAACTGAAATCTACTCAAAATGGAAAAATAAATGGAATCCTTATATTTGTAACGGAAAATTGATTTAAGGTGGAATATTAGTAGAAACAAAGAAATTGATTCTACTATTATCAAGTTCCCTACTAGATGAAGTTCCCTTTAACCCTTTCACTATTGACCCGGCCCAAACAATAACACACGTTTTATCCAGGATTGCTCTTTCAAAAGAAACGTCCTAGATGTGAGGTAGGAATATCCCTGTTGATAACTCATTTTGCATCCTTTTCTCACCATTTGAAAAAGAAACTGGCCTGTCAGTATAGAATTTACACGGCCGGGTGGTCCGGATGAGTAATCAAAGAGTCAAAAATGAAATATATCATAATAAAATACACATGAAATAGTTGATAAAAATTAATTAAACAGAAAAAAATTACGTTAATAAACAGATAATCTTTTGATTTTCAAAAAATGTAAAAAATATATTCCGTCGTAGCATTTTTAAAAGTTATGTTGTTGTTACTTATGGCACTTGCCCCCATCTGTTGATACAGCAGCAGATTTAAGCCGAAAGGAGCGTCTCTTGTTTTGGAAGAAGCACCAACGAAGGTCAAGAATACGACTCAGCTACACACTCCCCACATTTGCTTACATACCCCTTTTTACAAGGGGGCACAGTCATACATCTCACAGACAGCACAAAGAAGAACAACCATGTCCGAACCGGGACTCCCAGAAGATTAGAAAGACGCCCTACCTTTATGCCAGAAAGACGGCTTATTATAGATTGGAAAACACATATACCCCATAAGTTTTAATTGGTTAAAATTTTAATTAAAACTTCACGAAAAAACTCTGGCGTATTCATTTCCACCATTCAAACAATATATGTACTAATTTTGGGAGCTCCATGTCAAATGGTGTGGCCTGTAGTAGAAAACAGCACATGCACACATTCATGTTTATTATCCATGTCAAATGGTGTGGCCTGTAGTAGAAAACAGCACATGCACACATTCATGTTTATTATCAGAAGAGTAATATCTACGTAAAAGGATTTCTTAACAAGAAATGTGATGTTTTTTCTTCCATTCAAAAATGTCAAACGACCTAGAAGGTCGAGAGGAACATCAAAACAAAAGCACGATACGAAACGTCCACTTTCAGGTATTTTTATTTTCCGTTCACTTACCGTTATCGGTTTCACCCATCGTCGCGTTATCGTGTACTACCGCTCAACAAAACAAAGTCGCATTGCAAGCGAAGAGATTGACGTCAGGAGGGATCATAAATTTAGAAACATCACAGTAGTTACTGATAAAGTTACGACCTCTCGTATTATGTTCCAGGAAAAATTTTCAGGCAGTTCACCGGGATTCAAGATAAACTCAAATCTTTGTTGAGCTGGAAAGATTCCGCTGAGATAGCACGCGAATAAAAATTGAAGGAAAAAACAGATTAAGCTTCCCATTTAAAATCAAGAGATCTGACAGCAAATTATTTATCCAGTAACACGTGTAAAAGATTTTTTTTCTTTGTTTTAAAAATTATTAGGCTTAATTTTAGTGAGATATATGGTTTAAAACTTAATATTGGTTGTAAAATAAGATATTTTAAAATTATGGCATTCTGCGGTGAATATTTCTGAAGCTGTTTGTTCAAGTGAAGATTTCATCAAATAAAACCGTTTAAAAACAATTTTATCTCCGAAAACAAATTTTGTTTTATCATTTTAATACTTTAAAAATTGTCAATTATCAATGCATATGAATTATCAAGGCATAAAATTGTCAATTATCAATGCATTTGTTTTATCATTTTAACTTGTTTTTATCATTTTAATACTTTAAAAATTGTCAATTATCAATGCATATGAA
>JAOUZG010009736.1:6346331-6361538 GCA_026289955.1 Argiope argentata
TATATAAACTTTGCGCGTATTTAGAGAAAAACAATTTTTTTTTAATACACGATTTTTGAGGCTAGTATGGGTGCTGTTTATATGAGGAATACTTGACACTCAATAGTATACTTTACACTTGGAATTCTTGATCAAAGGAATACTTGACACTCAATAGTTAAGAATTCTAATGATATATATTTTTTCATTTTAGAAGAATGTATGATTGTATGAATGAATGATATACATCATAGTATAAAATGTCAAATACTATTAATAATTAAAATAAATTGATTTAAGACTACTACACACAGTAAATTCTCAATTACCTCAGTTGTTAATTCAAAAATACTATTTATAAAAAACTTAAATATCTTATAATAATATAGATGAATGTGTGACTATTTCATAGCAATAAACTCTTTGGAAGGTGTTAATTAAAATTTCGGAATTATTTTATCATGGGAGAACATGATGTTTTCGATAGGGTTTTTTGAATAATTGAAGGCAACAAATAATTGAAGATCTAAATTGCGTAGGCAATGCACGCAAATGGCAATATTCATCAACATCTTTTAATCATATATATATTTACTTTACCTTCTTTTAGCAGCATTGCCTTATTATTATGTGTGTATCTTTAAAAACAGATACGTTTTTAAAATGTTGACCCGCTTTTACCAATATTGCTTTTTCAAAAGTGTTTAAACTAGTTAATGACTAAATAAAATCAAATAATGACTTAAAATAATAACAATCTCACATGATGACCTAAATATTCCGATTCTAAATTTCATTTTTATTTTTTTATCATGACAGAACATGTTATTTTGGGAATGAAGTTTGTGACGTCAACAAAATTCCGTAAACGAAGGGGGGAAAAACAACGTAGGCGAAAAAAATTGAAATTTTATTATCTGCAACAGCATCTCAAAAAATCAGCTTTCAAAAACGCATTGCCATTGCATTTACAAAAGTTCCGATTTAAAAAAAAATAAGTTAATGACTACCGCAAATAAAACCTAGAAAAATGTCATTTTGAGCACGAGATTATAGGAAATGAAATAAACAGGATTTTTTGTAAACAATTAAAGTGAATAAAAATGTAATTTAACACTATCAAGAAAGTTAAAAAATGAACCGAATATTTACGTTTTTTATTACCTCAATGATGCTGTGGGATTAATAAAAATCAGAAAGTTGTTTCATGTATACTGAAAAAATATATGTAAGAAAATTAAAATAACATATCTTTATTACTTGACAGTTTGCCAGAGTCACAGACACATTATTGTATTAAAATTATTTAACTGATGTTTAATTTAACCAATATCCCTGGCCTATCAGTTGGTTACAAGATGAATAGTCAAATAAAAACAAGTGATATTTTAATCCATAAAACAATATTATTGATTTTTGTTTTGTAAAAAAGTAACCCAACAAATTTGTGTTCAGAAATTTAATATTCATTAAGTCTTGCTTGAGATTATAAATTTCCTATTGTAAATAAAAATTGTTAAGAGGCACTTTTGCTTCAAATCGTGTCCTTTATTTGACCTTTTGCATAATATGCACGACTGCCGGAAATTTAAAGTACATTGTAAAGCAAATTTTAAATCACGTGTTTCTTTGAAATGAGACCGATTTATCTTAATATTTATCGACAGAGGATTAATTCGCAACATTTTTGTATTAGTATCTTGATATTATATTCAAATTTATATCATGTAAATCAATTCCTAATTCCTTGACATCAATCAAGGCATTTTGACACTAATACAGTTTAAGTACTCAATTCATTGAAAGATCTGAAATCTGAATTTGTCGATAAAAGACAATATAATCTCTGCGATGAAATATATTTATCACGGTTTATTAAATCTAGTTTAGGAATCCATTGAATTTTTTTTAAAAAAATTGAAACAAGTGAGAGATTTAAGATATGACGTAACTGATAATACAATAGAACTTAACTGATATAGGCAGCAGAAATAACAATTTAAAAAAAATTTTCATTGCCATTAGAAAAAAAAATTTTAATATTTATTTTTCAAAAAAAAAATACAATTTAATTTTTGGCGATAAAATCAGTTTACTACATATTTATAATAATCAACTAATTTTTAATTAAATTTCAAACATTTAGAAGTAAGATAACTAAATTAAGAAAGAATAATGTTTTTTAGTCAAATTTCATGACGTTTCTATGCTACAGAATATTTTATGAAATTTAATCAAACTAATTAGAAAAATAAAGACACCGATAATTCTTTTTATTTTGAAGAGAAGAATGCATTTACTTAAATATTAATTTACATGCATTTTTTCTACAAAGTTCTTTTTTTTGTTATAAACCAAGCAAAAAAAAGAAAATCAATTTTTTAAAAAATAGCAAAATTATAATAAAGGAAAAAAGAGTAACTATTAAAAGTCACAAAAAAATATGAGGAATCATGGATAGTATTTTTGGCTCGTTTATTTTTATTTTATTTATTTATTTGCTATTTGATTGGCTAAGAAACTAAATCATCTGCATTAAGCGCTTGCACGTGAATATGTTTAAATTGTGCGGAAATTCTGTAATAAAAATGATGCACAGAAACGTGAGCTATTTGTTTTCGCCACAACTGAAAAGCATCCAAATTTCTAAAAGTACTTTATTTTCATACACATAAGAATTTATGCTAAAAATTAAATTTTATAAAATTGACGATAGGCTACAATTATGAAGGATGATAATTTATTATCATGTTAGAACATGATGCTGCTTTCGTTAAAGGTTTTTGAATAATTGAAGGCAACGAATGACTGGCGCTCGAAATCGTGTACAATGAGCATAAATGGCAATATCCATAAACATCTTTTAATCGCAAATAATTTTTTACCTGCTTTTACCAGTATTGCATTATTATTTATTTATGCTTCCTTGATATCAGATAAATTTTTAAAAGGTTGACTTCCTTTTACCGGTATTGCATTATTGTTTATCTATGCTTCTTTGAAAGAAGCTGCGTTATTAAAAGGTTGACTTGCTTTTACCAATATTGCGTCTTCAAACTGTTTTGAACTACTTAATGGCTTAAACTAAGTAAGAGAAATAATGAAGTAAAATAATAATGCTCTCACGCGATAACTTGAAATTTGTGATCGTAGACTAAAATTTTTTTTTTCCATTTTTAAACTTTGTCAAGGTTATACTTCTTTCCAATTGCAATGATTACTTTTTATAAAAAAATGTAAACGAATATAAAATAAAGTTAAACTTTATTGCATTATATCTATCTATCTATATATATATATCTTTCTATATATAAACATAATTAAAGAAAGTTGGCATTATATCTACGCATACATTAAATGCTTATATGGAAAAAAAATTCAGATGAAGTTTGAGTTCCATAGTTCTGATGGAATAATGTAAACTTTGTTTTGTTGTGATTGCCGCTCTGAAAGAAAGGAAGGGTATATCAGTCAGACTATTTGCAATGCGTATTTAACGTACATTCGTTTACCTAATTAATTACAACTCTACAAAGGGTTTAGGACTTACCATTACAATTTTTTTAACCAATCAACGAAGAACACAATTACAAAATTTCGCCAAAATCATTCCAAGTGTTCGTAGTGATGTGGAAACAAGCAATAAATACATGAAATACTCAGTAGGGTTTATAAGTATGTCATCTTTTTTCCATGCGCGTAACATGTAAACGAAGATCCCAGGGGAAGACTGTCGTAAGTGGATAATGATCTAATGCCACCGGTAATATACATAGAGCTTAAGACTTAATGGAAAGTAAAAATACTCTGGCTCCTCGGCGAGGTTTTAGAATTAAATTTGGCAACATTTCTGGCGATTTTGCGGCAGAGCAATATATCTAGCTACATGCCGTCATAAGTTATTTTCTCGTGTTTAGAAAAACATCCGGTCTTTTGTGAGTAAATATATACAAAAATCTTCTTGCAACTGCAGAGGAAGAATGGCTGTTGTGCTTTCTCTAAGTAAAGCCGACAGGTGTTTCTTCGGGGTGCAACGAAGCTGCTCTGAGGTTGATTTAAAGCTTGGCGATTTGATTTATCCCTGTTCTATGAGTGAGCTAGGGCGTCGGTGTAAGAGTCTGTTGAGGACTGAATTGCTTTGTTTCATTAAAAGTAAGTATTAACTTTAAGCTAAATTTTGTTTCTGTTGTATTAATTAAAGTTCAGTCAATTCACGTACCAGCTCTAAACGTAATAACATAGGTATGAATCGATGCACATGTATATGAATTGGTTCAGAAAAAAGTGAAATTTGAACCAGTTCAAAACATAATAACGTGTCTAAGAATCGATGCACATATTAATAAGTTGGTTCATGACAAAAAAAAGGTTGACATTTCCTGTCATTTGAAGTAGTTTAAATCCTTGACATACGAATTCATTTAACTTTCTAATTAGATGACATATCCTATTTTGGTCATTTATTGTTAATTTGATTCTTTTAATAATATATGGAGCATTTGGGATATTAATGCGTTTCAAATTGATTTTTGAGTATTTAAATACTTAATTATGAGGCTTCAAATGAAGACTTGAGACTAAAAATTCAGTTATTCGATGCACATGTCAGACAAGTCATTGTGTGCGAAGGGGTTAAACTTAATAACATATCTATGCTCATATTCATAAATTGATTCATGAAAGATAAAAATGATACTTCATGCCATTTGAACCAGTTCGAAACATAATAACATGTCTTTGAACCGATGCACATATTCATGATTTAGTTCATAAGAGAAAAAAAGGACAATTCATGCCATTTGAACCAGTTTTAAACATAATAAAGTATCTATGCACATATTCACATATTGATTCATGACAGAAAAGAAAATGGCATTTTATGCCATTCAGAATATAATAATGTATCGATGTACATATTCATAAATTGGTTCAAGGCAGAAAAGAAAATGACATTTCATGAAATTTGTAAAAGTTTAAAACGTATTAATGTGTCTATACACATATTCATAAATTGGTTCATAACAGAAAAAATGACACATCATGCCATTTGAACCAGTTCGAAACATAATAATGTGTCTATGAATCAATGCTCATGTTTATAAATTGGTTCATAACAGAAAAAATGACATTTTCTGCCATTTGAACTAGTTTAATATGTTATAAACGTGTCTATGCACATTTTCATAAATTAGCTCATGACAGAAAAAAATGACATTTCATGCCATTTAAAATGCTTAAAATGCTTCAAATGACATTTCATGCCATTGAAGCATTTTAACACGTAATAACGTATTTATACAAATATTCCTTAAATTGGTTCATAAGAAAAAAATTGCATTTTATACCATTTGAAAAACATTCAAACTTTTTGTTTCAAATCCCAGTATTTACCCAATCCCAATATTACAAATCTCTTAAGAACATGACTGCTTCCTGTGAATAATGCATCACGTCATTCTGTGAACAATGGTCCGTATTCAGTTTAAAGTACTGTTATTGTCACTGGTTAAATACCAAATCTTTGTGAAAATAGGGTAAGCAAATCTTTTGTCACCAGCGTGCGTAGGAGTGGCAGGTAAACTGAGAGAAAAAAGCCACATCTCTAGTTTGGAATTCCTCAGTCGTGATCGCATAACTGTTAAAGATGTGTTATTATTAGTGTTTGGCTTCCAGCTTTTTAATTTGTTTCCTCAGTTAACCGTATCTACATCAGTGTCAACTCAGCTGCTGGCTAGACAGAAATAGCTCATGAAGTAGTAATGTAAATAAAGAAACGATCAAATTCACGTGTTTTTTTATGCTTTCTTTCAGAGATTCCGAGCTATATATGGTATGTTCGAAAATGAATGAATGAATCGTTACTAGGAGATTAGTGTATGAACAAAAATATCCCATATTTCTGTTAATGTGCATAAGTATTATAAGTGATAAGATATACCTAGGTTACTTTTTATTTGAGAAAATTATTTATTAATTAAATTATGTGAACTGAAAAAAAATTTAACTTCAGCTGGCCAGCAAAGATAAATTAATTATAATAATCCGGATCCTAAAAATTTAGAATTATAAAAAGCAAGTATCCAGATGTTAATTTATATTTTTCTCTTTAAAAATTAATGTTTTTTTTCTACTATAACTCGAAGGCCAATTAGAATTTAGAATTTTTGTTTATGACTATCCAAAGTATTTGTTGATCTCATGAGCAAGGAAAATCAAGCATGTTATCTTTTCTACCCCTCTGAATAACTTTCTTGCTCGAAATATCAAATCAGGTTAATCGCAATGAACATACATCTGTTGTTGTTGTTACTTATGGCACTTGCCTATGCACAAGCCCCCCCCCTCGCTGATACAGCAGCAGATTTAAGCTGAAAGGAGCGTCTCTTGTTTTTAAAGTAGCGCCAACTAAGGCCAAGAGTACGACTTGCTACACGGACACCACATTTGCTAGCATACCCTCTTTTTACAGGGGGGCACATTCACACATCTCACTGATAGCACACAGAAGAAGAACCATACCAGAACCGGGACTCCCAGAACACGAGGAAGACGCGCTATTTCTGTGCCAGAAAGCCGGCAAACATATATCTGACTAGATAAATGAAAAAATGGGCAGAAGCGCACAAAATTGCCCCCGTGTTTTAAGTAAACGTTAAGGGTGGAATAGAGAAGATTACCCGGTACTCACCGAAAGGCACATGAAAAAACTTGAATGAACGGACCGTCATAATAGCAACACAAGCGGGAATTGTGGTTGAGTCTTAAGGGTCATCACCAGCCACGGTACAACCCTTCCCTCGGGAAGTGTGTCTCGAAGAGGATATGCTTGTTTCAGAAATGGGTCATTTCAATATCGTTTTTTTTTCAGTGTCTTTAATTGCATGATAACTGCACGAGTTGAGACAAAAGAAATTCAATACTGCACTTTGATACAAAACAGCCGCTGACATTTTCTTAGTAATACAAAACTGATGCACTACCGAACAAAGTGCAGAGGATAAAAAACATGCTGGCGAAATATTTGTCAGGAACTAAATTTTCTTAACTACTCTCTCTTTTATTGTCTAGAATCTGATTTTCATGTACGATGCCAACGAACTGATGAAAGAATGCAGATAAGAGTCTTTTTGAATAAATTTGGCGAAGAACATATACAAACAAGAAAACAAAGACTTCGTATTTATAATTAGATAAGAATTATTTTCATTCTTTGGATTGGTTATGTTTGATTTTCTGATTTCATATTTTTATTCTATTCGATTATATAATTTAAGCTAAAATGTGGACAATTTATATCCTTTAACTAACTTTTTCCTCTGATAAAATTCTTGAAACTTTTCTTGTCTAGAAAAGTAGTGCAGTATATAAACATATATAAATCACCAGTACGGAGCCTTCTATTCTATTCTACCGGTAACTGTTTCGATGATTCATCAGCCCATGGCCGCGTTTGCGTTCTGACGTGGCTTAAAAATAACTGAAAACTCTATACTCAATAAAAAGTGTGAAAATATGTACCGGGTGTCCAAAAAGTTCCCGTACTCCAAATTTAAAAAGTCATTTTCCATTATTTTTTTCAAGTATATTAAATTGTGCCATACGAGTAATGAAACCATGGACAAGCTTGAAGCTTTTTTCGACGATCGACTTATCTCAAAAAATCTCTGGCCACCTCGATCCCCTGATCTGACCATCCCGGACTTTTTTCTAAGGGGATATTTAAAGGACAAAATTTATGAAGGTGGTCCTCAAACAATAGATGATTTGAAAATCGCAATTACCCAAAGGATACAAGAAATCACTCCTAGCATGTTAAAACGCGTTTCGAAAAACATGCGCAAACGAGTTCAGCTTTGTCTCCAAGAAAGGGGTGGACATTTTGAACATTTATTATAAATGTAAGTTCAGTATTTTTTCCTTAGTTAGGTTAAAAGTGCTTTTTATCATTGGCATAAAAATAATTCTATTTAAACCTACTGTTTTTGTAAAATAAATTCACAAATCATCAGTACGGGAACTTTTTGGACACCCTGTATTTTAACATAACGTTATTGTAAAAAATACTGTATGCTGGTATTTGTGTGCTAAGAAGTGAGTTCATAGAACCTATCCCGGTTTTTGGTATACGATCAGTCCTTTCGCAGTATTAGGCAGTGGGGTGTATGCAGATAGATTTATATCTTGCTTTTACATGCTCATTAGATGTAACTGTAACTGTTGATAAGCAACTAAAATGGAAATAATAACCAATTTTTTTTAAAAAAAATAATATTATTTCATGTTTTTAGATATAAATATGTGAAACTGTAAAAGGTACAATAATCTCCAGAAAAAAAATTTAACTCATAACATGAGATAAAAACTCGTAACAACATAGTGGTTCTTTTATATCATAAATAACATATTTTTACGAAACCGAAAACAATTTAAAGGCAAGAATGACGCGATGCATTACTGCCATTTATTTTCGCATTCCATTTTTAGAAATAGGTAAGTGTAAGAATTTCTACGATTGCATTCACAACAAATGGGTCAGTAGCACAACGATGTCATAGCGTACCTAATTAAGGGTACAGGTATGCCGAATTACACGAACGTATTCAGCTGTTCGGATCAGAGATGACGGCGACTGATGCTTCAGAGAATGTCAGAGGAATTGATTGAATGTGACGTCAATGCAGAGAATAAGAGAATCGCAAGGTAGAATGCTTTGAAATAATCGAAAAGTTCTGACAGTAACGAGGAAAATTGCAATTATTCTACCATCCGTTGAAAATCAAGTCTTATTAAAAATTCCAGGCGTCTTAATTGATTAATTTTACTGGTTTTTAACTTTTTTTACTCAATTTGGAGAACTGATGATTATTTTACTGGCATATTTTTTTGTTTTATTGATTAGAGGATAAAAACATGCATTTGTGAATGCTATGCTGAACAAACATTCAAATCAAATATTAGTTTTTTCCATTTATATTTGTTTTACAAATTAGTCTTAAATAATGTTTCATATCTGTTTTGTACAGATAAATTTCCCTTGATGGTAAATAGTAATTTTATAAATAATATGAAAATTGAATAAAAAAAAGAGAACTAATAAATCGTTTTCCTACACAGTTTTTTACTTGAAACAGTGATAAAAAAAGTATCTAGAACACAAAATGATTTGGAAGTTCAGTATTAAAAGAAAATACCTACACTTTCCCTTTAATAGTTGCGAATATTTCTATGAAAATGACCAATGATGGATTTCCAAATCAAATTAAACAGCTGTCTCGTATATGAAAGTAGACCGAACTGAAGATGCATTAGCCGAATTAGCTGAGAGTAGGCCGGCTTTCTGGCACAGAGGTAGCGCGTCTTCCTCGTGTTCTGTGAGTTCCGGATTCGAGTCCCGATTCGGGCATGGTTGTTCCTCTGTTCTATTTGTGAGATGTGTGAATGTTCCCCCCCCTGTAAAAAGGGGCTGTGCAAGGTGTGTGTGTGTGTTTCATCCTCATATAAGCCAGAAGTCAGACTTCTACCTTCTGGTGCTCAGGGGTCAATACCCTCAGAAGCTACTGCACCCCTCTTTCCGTGGTAGAAAGCAGATGCGACATCATCATCATCATCAGCTGAGAGTAGCCAGATAGTTAGACTTTACTAAGAGTTTGAAAGAATAGTGAAAGGTATAATGATACAAAATAGCATGTATGTATATGTATGCGGGACAATAAAATATTGAATATTGTGCATTGTTTATGAAAATGGACAATAATTATGTTGTTTCTGGAAATAGTTATCTTTGTAAATAATAATAATAAATTGCACTCAAAAAATTATATCTGATAAAATATATAATAATATAGATACGTTGTAAATAAATCATATATAATTTTTCATCAAGTGACTTTAAATTTTTAATAATAGGAGATTGATTCTTTTATTCGCCAGCTTTCTCGCACAGAGGTAGCGCGTCTTCTTCATGTTCTGGGTGTCCCGGGTTCGAGTCCTGGTTTGGGCATGGTTGTTCTTCTGCGTGTTATCTGTGAGATGTGTGACTGTGCCCCCTTGTAAAAAGGGGCTGTGCAAATGTAGTGAACGTGTAGCTAAATCGTACTCTTCGCCCTCGTTGGCGTTACTTCAAAAACAAGAGGCGCTCCTTTCGGCTTAAACCTGCTGCTGTTTCATCGGGAGGCTTGTCCATAGGCAAGTGCCATAAGTAACAACAACATAACTCTTCTAAATAGTATATATCAACTTATGAGTACTATTATAGTTATGAAGTCGGCGTCGTAGCCTATGGGTAGCGCCTCTTCCCGTGATATGAGCAACCCGGGTTCGAGTCGCTGTTCGGGCATGGTTCTTCTTTTGTGTTCTGTGTGTATGAAAGTGTGCTCTTGCAAAAAAGGGGTTATGCAAGCGAATGTGACGCATGAAGTAGCTAAGTCGTATTTTTGGCCTTAATTGGCGCTACTGAAAAAATTAAGAGACGGTCACTCGGCTTGCATCGCGGACAGATAACAGCCAGCTGGTTTGTAAAATGCCATAATTCACAACACACAACCCAACATATTTATAGGCCGTGCCTTTATGACAGAAAAATTAAAAGTGCTTGTTTGCATAACTATTGGCGCACAAAAGAGAAAGTTACTACTTATCAATGCCAGATTAAATTCGTAGTCTATCCCTTCACGCATGTTTTCCCTTTCTAATGACTTAGTTCTGCGCATAACAAAGACTTTTAATTCCTTAAAGAAAACAACTATAGAAGTCAGGTGAGTTCTAGCGAGCACTCGACTTTTCAATACAGAGAAATTTGTAAAGCATGTTTTTTTCTTTTTGCTGTTATTGTTTTGTTATCTTTTTTTTTTATCCTTCGAAAAAAGGCGGCTGGCTGTGTGTATTAAGAGTAGTTTTCTTCTTTCTCGGAGGGAAATGACGTCAATGCACACTTCCTCGACACTGCGACACGCCCCTCTCTTCCTGCATCCTTGAACCTACGTTCCGCAGATTATTTATGCTCCAGAACAGAAGAAGAAACCAAATAAATAAAAAAAGAACTTCGCATCTTTCTAATTTGATATGGTATTAATAAAACAGATGTATCGAGCCTGATATTTCTGAGGCCGAGTTCAAGTAGGGTTAACGTCGAAATTGACTCTCGGTTAATCTTAGTTCCTGACACAAGGAAAACTTCTCCGATGCTTATGCAATCAAAAGACACACCTGTGGTTTTATACATGCAGAACTGATTCGATATTCGTTCGATTTACATAAGGGAGTTGGAGCGATCACTTGAAAAAAAAATCCTTAGCGTGATGTTAGATAATTAAAGTAAATAACCATTTTGTAAGTGTTTTAAAAGGCTCTGTACTACTTACATTCATTAATTTTGCAAAGTAACTATGAAATGACCCTTTGTCTTGAAAATTTATTTCGTTAATAATGGAAAATAAAGTCACTCCTTAATTCTTTTCTTAATATCCGTCAGAGTATTCTTTCAAACTTTCTGGCTTACTTCTTAATAAATGTGACGTGCCAGAGAACACCTTACAAGGCATTGACGCCAGTTACAAAATTTGGCGCAAATTTAGTATTTTTACTAAATTTATCGTGCCACCTTTGGCGAGATATTTTGCGATTAATCCCTGTTGTGTTGTGACTAATGGCACTTGCCTTGGACAAGCCCCCGCTGATACGATCAGCAGATGATTTAAGCCTAAGAAATGCGTCTCTTTGTTTTACAAGCAGCGCCATCTAGGGCCAAGATTACGACTTAGCTACCCACACGTCACAACCTTTTTTAAGGGTGGGCTTCATTCATGCAAATACATTCATTCATCTCATATCCTAATTTAGACCTGGAACAGAGAACTATCACCTCTGACCCAGTACCTCCAGTGGTATTACTCTCGATATGGAGGACTTCGCGACCACGAACAGATTTAACGAGCGCCAGTCGTCATAATCTTGGGGAATCTTTTGGCGGGTGAGCATCGAACCCGTAACCTAAGGTGTACGAGTCCAACGCTCTACCAACCAGGCCATACCGGCCCCTGATTAATGCCTGGCATACGGTTAATAGAATCTTAAAATTGAATTTGTGTTTTAACCCATTCTCTGCCAATCACGAATATACTCGTGGTTTTCAGGGTGTTACCCATTGCTAGCACAAATATACTCGGGATACTTTCAATAAATTATAACTTACAACTTGTCAAACTTACAAACTTTGTATGGCCAGAAACATAAATATACAAGCCTAAAAACTTAAATAAAAGCTACAAATAAATTGTTTTTACAAAAATTCTACTTTATTTAACCCATTCACTGCCAAGCCTAAATTGTATGAGGTTATTCACACTTCCAGCCACGAGTATACTCGTGTTTGATTTTTATACATGTAAAAGATTATTTATTTCAAAATATGCGCATTTATTTTGAAATAATAAAACTTACATAAACAATAAAACTCAAAACAGAAATGGCAATGGGAATAACATTTTACAATTTAGGCTTGGCAGCGAATGAGTTAAATGTGCTTTTTCAATCGACTGACATAAAATTTGACACAAAATTGGACTTCCAATCACAAAATCCTACACCAAATTAAGTTATTTCCTATTTCAGTTATCGTGTTTTCGTGTTTCTGAAAATACAGACAGTCGATTCCGTTGTTGGATTTGACTAATATTTGACAAATTGTCTGCACAATGGACGCTAACTAAATCTGTGTAAAAATTTTTGTCTATAAGGCTCCGATCATTTTGTAAATATCGTATTAACTTATATTCGGACTTCTGGATTTTTGAGTATAGAATTTACTCAAAATCTAATAGCGATCCCAGGATCGTACACCAAATTTCATTTGTCTTGTTCAAAGTTTTTTTTTATCTATCTTTGTCACAGACAGACTGACGGACATTTTCCAAAAGTGTTTTTCAAACTCAGGGGGAGATAAAACGTGGAAATTTATTAAAATCTCGAGTTCGAATCTTTTTCACGATTTCCAAACTTTCGCTATGCAGCGTATACAACAAAGAAAAAACTGTTGATGTCTTCAATGAGATTATTTCTTGAAGACCAGAAACTGTGCCAGATTTAGGCAATTTACAGCCCTAGGCAGTGCACGTACAAGACTCTTTTTTTTATAAACTGGCATAATTAATAATAAACTGGAAAGCACTAGAGGATATATTTCTAGATGAAATAACACATTTTTCTGATTCTTAAAAATGGAGTGTAATAAAAAGTATTCTGGTGTTTCCTTCATGGATTGTATGCAAAAAATTATCTTAAATAATTTTTTAAAAATTATTTATTTCAGTTCAAATGGTAATCGAAGCATAAAGTATTGTTTATGAAATATGATAAATTATCTAACAAGTAATCAGCATTTTAGAAAGTGTATTTTTATTGAATAATCTACTAAAAATTTAATATTATAAAGAAAAAAATTCTTAAACAAATATACATATACTCAAAATCGTAAATTCCTTTTATTCATATAAAATGTTTTGGAAAAAAGAGGGAAATGCAAAATTACGTCTACGAAGTTAATAGATAATATAGATAGATAATATAGATTTTTAAAATTTTGTTATTGAAATAGAAGCGAAATTTAAAAGCATTACTTAGTTGAAATTTGAAAAATTTACAATTTAAAAGAAAATAATTATTTCCATTTTAGCATTTTGAAATGAATAATAAACGGGAACTGTTTACGCGAATAAAAAACATTGTACCATATGCATTTATTGTACATTGATAAACAGTGAAATAAACATCATAAGAAAAACTATAAAGTCAGATTGTGTTAACGTCTTTAATTTTTTATAAGTAGTTTATTTTCGCAAAGAATTGCATTTGATTCAACTTTTCAAGGCAAACTATACATACTTATACAGTCAAGGTTTGACCCCAGAGGGTTGAGTGTACAAAAACAACTCGTTTCTGAGTGCACTTACACTCCTGTCAGAATTTGAAAAAAGAAAATTTCATTTTTCTTAAAAATCCAAATATATAAACACTTGAATATTATTAGCACTTTATGGACATTTCCTATCTACATACTTAAAGCAAGTTGGGTGCTTAGAGTCTGTTTAATTGATTGAAAATAATAAAATAATGATTCATGTTGCAGCATTAGTCAAAACAATTACCCTCTTTAGACATCTGAACAGATCTTTGAATCCGAGTACTGACGGATCCGAATACTTAAACGGATCCAAATATTTGACAAAAAATATTACTTAATGATGATGTTATCAAAGATTTGTTTTAAAACATAAGAAAATAAAAAGAAAATTTCATAAACAAATACTTTATTAATCAGGCTGAATTTTAATAGAATTTTATGAAGCAATAACTTTTGTCACTAGTTTTTTTAATAAGTCATTATTTTCATGCACAAAATTTATTTAGAGATTCGTCAGATTACCTTTGTATTTGGTCACACTTTTATAGCAGAGTCGTCAGCCCTGGGTTATATTACTGGGATTTTTCATTGTGAACTCAAAACCTATTATGTATGAGGTTGAATATCAATAATAGTTATGTATCATTTATATAAAATTTTAAATTCGGCTTTTAATCGAATTTAAAAATATAACAGAAGCAGTATTTGTGTCAAATAATTTGGTAGAAATGATATTTTTCTGTAATCCTATAAGTAATGTTGCATTAAATATTTCAGATAGTTTTATGGCGCTATCAAAGAATAAAAGACCAAAGAAATAATTTATTCAAAGTTTCAGAGTACTGTGCCAGTACCTTTTATCTGGTCTTGATTCTTCTGTTGTTGTTGTTATTACTTAGGGAACTTACTTATGGACAAGCCCCCCACTGATACAACACCATATTTAAGCCAAAAGCAGAGTCTATTGGTTTTGAAGTAGCGCCAACTAGGGCCAAGAGTATGACTTAGCTACACGCTCACCACATTCGCTTGCACAGACCCTTTTTTACGGGGGGCCCATTCACATATATTACTAATAGCACTCAGAAGAACAACCATGCCCAGAACGAGACTCGAACCCTGGACGCGCAGAACACGAGGAAGACGCGCTACCTCTGTGTCAGAAAGCCGGCTGATTATTCTGTAGTCAATATTAGGTATAGCCCTGAGGCTTTTAATAAAGGAACTCAAAATGCACCATTGACGTGGTTGAATCTTAATAACAGCAGTGTTGAATTTGTAACATATTTTAAATTCAACTTCAAATCCATTAAATACAACAGGAGCCAGCA
>JAOUZG010009736.1:6361548-6372101 GCA_026289955.1 Argiope argentata
TATTTTAAATTCAACTTCAAATCCATTAAATACAACAGGAGCCAGCATTTCTTTCTAATAATTCGGTAAAATGGAGGTTTTTTGCTCTTCGTACAAGTAATGTTGCATTAAATATTTCAGACAGTTTTATGGTACTATCAAAGGGTAAAAGACCTAAGAAATAATACCTGTCACAAGTGCATAAAAATATAATGAGACATTCCTTAAGACAATTGCACTCGGGACAAACAGTAAGAATGCTGATCAAACAACATAAAATCTTAAAAGTATTCGTAGTTTTTCCAGGGAATACGGCAGCAAGAGTTTTGAATTGACAGTAATATGACGTTATCTATAAATCGTAATAGTAAACAAGCAAACAAGGATTTTCAGTTCTTTTTTCCAAATATGTGTAATATGTATTTATAAGAAAATTTCTCTCCAAAATCTCAGAATGAAATGAATCAAATCTTGCGGTTTAAACTATATGAAAGTGCAGTTTGTTACATCAGGTGCATATCTACTATATTTGATTAGCTTTCTCCAGCTAAGCATTAGCAACCGGCACTGGGTGAATAAAGGATGCGTACAGTATCCTTTTATGCTGCTACAGAATTTTCGAGAATGAACTTAAAAATGGAAGCATTAGCTATTTTTAAAAGGAAAGAAAAAAAGTTTTAAAATTTTTAATTGCATTCCATATTACTTAAATTTAAAGATATCGAAAATACAAAGTTTAGAGTTTGTTGTTAATGATTTTGACTATTATTATTAATTGATAGACATTTTTCGAAGAAGTTATTTTTTAAATTTAGTTTTAGTTTCTCATATTTCCATAATATTATAAAGGAAAATCGGTAAGACAAAACTATCTTATATATATCTTGTACTTAAAAAATATATGGTTACAAAAAATGCTAAAAGTTACGATTAAAATATAATAGAATATAGTTAAAAATTAAATTTATATATATATGTAAGCATTTTTATTTGTTGAAAGCAGAAGGTGGTTTCGAAGACATAGATGCCACTTTTAATTTTTAAGTTCGTTTTATGCCATCCCGGGGGATAACGATTTATTTACAAGAGCACGGACAAAGCGCGTCCGTTCACAGCACGGCAGAAAAGCAGAAGCATAAAGAGAGCGAGAGAAATCATTATCCCTGGTCTTAAATACTATAAGATTTTGATACGTATATTTTTCATAGTGCTTATATACAATGAGATTTCGATGGGGATTTCCTCAACGCTCAGTTAAACAGGCAAGGGAAACACAGGGATCTTTTAAAGGAATGAGCTTAGCTGAACAATTTTCATCCTCTCACTAGGAGCGTGGAAATCTGTGATTTTCAGCCGAGTCAGCAATTTTACAAAGCTTCTGGTGAATCCGCGTTCAAGAAACTCCGCGTACTTTTGGACGCTCGCTCGGTTACATAAGGAACGGGTTGCCGCATTTTTGGCAGTTCCTCCTGGAAGAGTAGCGATTCGTTGTAGTGAGCGTATTAGTTCTCTCGCTTGTTATTAGCGAGCTGTGTTTACGTTTGCTGTTAACGTTGTATTATTGAGCTCGCTGCGATTTACTGTTTGCTGTGCTGTACGATATCTGCTTTGCAGTCTGCATTTATTGTGCGCAAGACTTGCATTACGCTGTAAGTGACTGTTGACTGATGGACTGTTTTTATCTGAAGTTTTTCCTTTCTCAAGTCATCCTGTAAATAAATTTGTTTGTGCTGTCCTCAAGTAAAGTCCATTCAATCCGAACTCGCT
The DNA here is from genome assembly GCA_026289955.1 of Argiope argentata. Classification (NCBI taxonomy): domain Eukaryota; kingdom Metazoa; phylum Arthropoda; class Arachnida; order Araneae; family Araneidae; genus Argiope; species Argiope argentata. The sequence goes on from JAOUZG010009736.1 coordinate 6,363,295, forward strand.
ACGCTAAAAAAGCAGCAATATACTGTACACTTTGGCAAAATATAGTTTTTGTTGAATTTAAAAATTCAAGAATAACATTTATTTTTTCATTTGAGATTCTTAACTACGAAGATTCTTAAACTAGGAAAAATCTGTACTAAACTTGCAGTTATTAGAGACCTATTATTCTGAATAGAATCATGAAATGAATACTGACTATTAAAGAATTCGATTAGGTTAAAAAAATAGGGCAGACATATAATAACATTCTTTCAGACAGATATGATCAAATAAAATAGGCACTGCCTGCAACTTTTTAATTCTTTTCTCAGACACCTTTTAAATGAGACAGTTCTTTCAAAATAGAACGGGAAATATTTTTTTCACAAAAAAGGTTATACATCTTTTTTTCCCTCAGAACTGAATCTGAAATAATTTTGCATTAAAGAAATTTAAATATATTTTCCTGTGAAATATTAACCAAACTACATTACATTCATCACTTTTTCCTGTAAAAATTAATTTGTATTTTTAAAGAAGTTTTCAAAGATTAAATTAAAAAATATGTATATAATTTTTGCTTTTTTATTATTTATAAATAATTCCACTCAAGCAGAATAAAGGAAAAATAACGTTTTTCGAATAAAAACAAGCAAACGATTTCTTTTATCGATATTTTTGAAATTTAATTAAATATTTTCCCATTTTTCACAGACTTTATATTTAAAAAAATACTTAAACTGTTGTGTTCTTCGAAGAATTTGCATTTTTTAGATTTGAATGCAGACATATTTCAGAAGCGACAAAATTACTATAAACGCGGACAGGTTAGGTGACTGACAGACATGCTCATAAAAGGTTTGCCGCTTGCAGATAGCCGACAACTCCACTTGTTTGTACAAACTGCCTGACACAAATGGGCTGAGCCAGCTGTTGTCTGGTCACGACTTCATGTATGCACTCGCGCGCATATTTTTCATGAATTTTTTCGCAATGAGAATTATTGCCGGCGATAATAATAAAATTTCTAAATTATTTCGATTGTCATTCAGATTTAATTCAGAAAAGTCGTGATTGAATTTTGGGAAATATCTGATCTCTATATGCTGTACACAAGGTAAGTTCTAGCATATCTATTGTCATTGAGAAAAAAACGTTACAAAGAGGCATAGCCGTAAATTATTTTTGGAGTTGAACGATGGTAAGCAACAAGGACAGGATTTTCAGAAATCAGTCTCTGGTTATTGAACTTCTTTTTGTTCTTTCATAAATATTTTTTAAAAATTGCGATGCCCAAAATGAAAAACATTTCTTAGTTATTTAAGAATTCGACTAATCTTGGACAATGGGTTGTTTTTAAAATATTTCACAGAAACTTTAATTTCATAGGAATATAATGCCTTAAATAATGAAAATATTTTTTTCTCTAAAAAAACAAATTCCAACTGATACCAAATGGCCAGCTTCAAAGAGAATCATAAAAAAATAAGTTAAAAATATTAATATAAAAAATAAACCCAAACAGCATAAGATTTTATTCATAATTTATACGTTAAAAATGAATAATAATTCTTCTAAAATAGATTTTTTAAAAATATTAAATTTTTAAATGTAAAAAATATAATTTTTTAAATGGAGCTTTTTTCAGAATAACCTTTTAATTCTTTTGTGCATTTTTCTGTTATATATGTGAATTTCCAGAGATAAAAACATAATTCAATGCAAAAAAATTGTATATTGAAAAATTAATAAGAATTTAAAAAATTGCACGAACATTTCTGTAATTCCCAATCTAATTTCTGATCCTATTTTCCTTCGTCTAGCAGATTTTCCCAGCGTAGTAAATATAAAAATAAAATTGTTCGTTTGGAAATACCTATAAATGGATTTCGTTGGAAAGAACGAAAAGTTCTTTTTAAATATGAATTTTTACATGTTCAAAAGAAACATTTCCGTAGAACTTTCATTTTGATCTATGCATATGTGATTTTCCTTACAGGAAAACGTATCGGAAACTATCATTCTAACAGGAAAAATACTTTTAAAATCGCAAAGGTTAAAAGAGAATACGGGGTTTTTAATCGAAAGGTTAGTAAATATTATATATTGCTATGTTTAGATCGATTTCGAATATATTCTAATAGTATTTCTTGAAATTTTGTGCATCAAGTTTAAATAAGTGTTTCTATTAAATATATAGGAATAAAAATTATTTACGGGAAAATTTACCATCAAATCGGAAGCATCATACACTCATAAATATGTTTAATTCCTCTTCGGATGAAAATATTTTCTATCTATTATATAAGCAAAATTAATAACTATCTCGATCGTATGAGCATTAAGAATTAGTAGTTTACTTTTCCTTAAGGTTTAAATACTAACTTGAAATGCTAGATCTACAAAGACAGACGCTACTATGAAACAGCTATATTTCGTAATTGCTCAATATTTTTAAAAAATCGGACGTATTTTGTGATTTTACTCATAAGACTTCAATGCTGAAAAATTCTATTTTCTGTGTCCAAACTTTTTATTAACATGAAGGATTATCGATTTTTATAATGTTTTATTCGAAGTTTAATCATCCCCGTTTCAAATTAAATTTCAAATTTCTTGAAAATAGCAGAAAATTAGTGGAATGCAGTGTACAATAATCGAAACAGTGTGATTTCTAAAATTTTATGAATTATAGAACTATCAAAATTTGAAGCTTAAAAACATTTTGCTGAAGAAGCTGTGTGTTGCGACTAATGACACTTGCCATGGACAAGCCTCCGCTGATGCGATCAGCAGATTTAAGCCGGAGAAATACTTCTTTTGTTTTTGCAAGTAGCGCCATCTAGAGTACGACTTAGTTACACACACATCACAACCCTTTTTATGGGGCGGACTACATTCATGCAGATTCATTCATATATCTCAGATCGTAATATAGACCTGAAACAGAGAACGATCACCCCTGACCAAGTACCCCCAGTGATATTACGCTTGATATGGAGCACTTTGAGACCATGAACAGATTTAACGAGCGCCAGCCGCCACACACTCGGGGAATATTTTCGCCGGTGAGCTTCGAACCCGTAACCTAAGGAGTACGAGTCCAACGCTCTACCAACCAGACCATCCCTGCCCCTCTGAAGAAGCTATTAAGATTAAATATTATTAAAAATTTTAATGGAAATATTAATTATCAATAATTTCTATGAACCAGTTGCTTGCCAAATGCAGTCTGCTTCAATAAAATCAAATAATGAAGTAAATTGTTTTTCGTCGCATATATTATAAAAATGTTTTTTTCATGTTTTGTATATAATTGGATAAATTTTTATTTTAAAGGATTCAAAATTAAGATTTCAAAAGATATTAAAAAACTATGATCTTACATTTATTCTGAGATAAGATGGCTTTGACTCCAGATCTTGATGATAACATTGATAATAATTGAATGAATTTCTATTCTTAGGAGTAATAGAGTAGTATACAAAATAATCAAATATTTATAAATACGTTTTCTTGAATATCATGTAATGAAAGGGTTATTGTATCTACATAGTAAATTATTAAAACTCAAAAAAAGTGCTTTTTTACCATCATTGCATGTCAAATTAAAAACAAATTTTTCTCTTTCTAAATTTGAGCATCCCTCGTGTCACCATCAATAAGGAGGTCTCCTTATTGGAGTACAAAGCAAATCTTACAACCTGTCGGAACTGCTCTGCACTATCTTTGGAAGTTTCTACTCCTGTTATAAATATTGTCCAGGTTTTTTTTATATATAAAAAATCAATTTTTTTATAAAACATTTTTCTTTTTTATCATGTCAGAACATGATATTATTTTAGAAATGAGGTTTTGTGGCGTCAACAAAACCCGTAGGCGAAAAATAAAAATTTTATTATCTGAACGAGCATTTAAAAAATCAGCTTTTAATAACGTGTTGCCATACCATTTACAAAAGCTCCGATTAAAAAAAGTGAATGACTACAGCAAATAAAACCAAGGAGAAGTGTCATTTTGAGCACGCGATTACACGAAATAAAATAAAGAGGAAATGGGATATTTTTTCAAACAATAATTGCGAGACAAAGTTTTTTGGATCGTTTGCAATACTAAAGATACTCATTCAGTGAAACGATTAAAAGGAATAAAAATATAATTCAACTTGCATGAGCACGTGGTGCTTGGCTGTTCAAGAAATGATGTTCTGACATAATCCATTGAAATATGTATAGAAGATTTCATTTTAATCTTTTATATATTACTCATTTAATTAACAAAAAATACTCACTAAAAATAATTCATATTGCAAGAGAACGGTTTCTGGGTCAGTTAGAAATGTATAAAAACTAGTAATAAAATAAATAAACGGTTCAGTTTCTTCTCCATTTTTTGTTGTTGCATCCCTCGACTCCCCCTTTTCCCTTTTTCATCTCCTCCTGCCTTTTTTCCCCTCCTCCCTTTTTTCATCCCTCGACTTTTGTCCTTGTTGTGCCTTCAGAAATATTGTATCTTCCAAAAAAATCATATTATTAAAGTATTATCGGCATATTTAAGTGTTTCACAGAAAATTGATGTTACATAAACACCATGCATTATATTGTCAGTTTGCAGAAAGAAGAATCATCTTCAGTTTTTTCCGTAAATACGCTTCCCAATCACACACGCCTTCATTGTTTCATTTTCGAATTGAAAAAGAAATGTATATATATATCCTAACGAATTAGAAGTAAACAAGACTCTAAAAGAAAAAAAAAAGAAGTAGGATATCGATTTCAAAAAACGAAACAAAAATTTTTGACATTGAGCCTCCTCTAGCTTGCCGACTGCGTCTTCGCATTGCACCCAAATAAATAAAGTTGTAAATAAATAAAAGATTTCCAACTCGCATTTCATATCAATCGTGTGTGTGACAACTGATTTTCTTTTTTTCTTTCCCCCTTCGAGCCCATTAAGTGAACCCAACTTCCTTTCCAGGAGCAGCGTCAGGGAAAGAGCGACGCCTGGCGGTCAATGGACAAAGAAAACTTCGTTACAGGACCATTGGTACTTCCTCGTTCGACAGAGCTCGACCTTGCCACCACTCTAATGAGAATTCAACACTTGTAATCGATACGCTATTCGAGAGGGGATGTTCACACAGTTTGAAATTTTCTTCTCAGGAACCGAAGCGAGATAATGTTATTCAATTTTCGAATTAATTCATCTTGTTATGCTAAATGCACAAGACAAAGACTTAACACTTTGCTGACCGGTGACGAGTTAACACGTCATTGCACTTGCATTATCTGTTTCAATTTATAACACAGAGGGCGATATAGAACATTGCAAAAACTTGGCGTATCGTGTTTAGTCTTGTCCACTCTATAAAAGAAAAATTACTTTTCCTAGTATTTACATTTTTATTAGAATTTTAGTAAAATTCCAAAAATTTCAACCATGACGGAACGTATTAGCGAAGAACTTTATGATGTTCCAATTCAACAAAATTCAGTGGAGTTTTTTTTAGAACGTTTTACTTTCATATTCAATTACAAAAAAAGTAGCCGGTGACGTGACATAGTTTCTGTATAAAATTGACGGTCACCAAAGTGTTAAGATTTACGATGGCAATGTTTAAAATATAGTTGAAAGGAAATATCTAAACCTTTCTTTCAAACGAATAGGGAAAGTAAACATCAGGTTTTCTGAAATTTCTCAGATCATTACATACTAAAATAGAATTTTATATGCGTAATCTAATCAGAACAAATAACAAAGTGACAAATAAGAGCTCTTGAGGAGAAATTAAACTTTCTATGCCTCAAATATTTAGTGCTTAACTTATAAAATTATTAACTAAGCATTTTTTAAAATATATGTTTTTGCTACAAATGACATTTGCCATGATCAAGCTCGCTCAAGCAGTCAGCGATTTTTCAGCTGAGGGTGCATCTCTTGTTTCAAGTAGCACCAACTACTTGGCCACGACTTTTGTTGTTCATTCATCACATTCGCTTGCATAGTTCCTTTTTACAGGGGAGAATACATTCTTACACCTCACAGATAGTACATAGAACAACCATGCCTTGATCGGGACTCGAACACGGGGAAGACGCGCTACCTCTGTGCCAAGACGTCGGCTTTAAAAATGTATTAACTCTTTATAGGTCAAAATTCAGGAGTATCAACTTATAAGATTTTTTAGGTTAATATCATGACAAACAGATGGTTTAAACATTAAAACTTCAAAGTTCGCTGCTTTGCTTATTAATTTGTGAAAAAAGGAGTCGTAAATAAGAAGTAAACTTACCACTCTTGAAATTAGATGATATTTAACAATTGACTAAATGTATTTATGAGCTATTAATGTAGTTCAATCGAATGTTAAGTTTCTGATGATCCTATTTATCATTTTAAAGTACTTTTCGGAGCCCTCATTAAAAAATTTCTGCGAAAGGTGTGTGTGTGTGTGTTACAAAGAACTATAAAGGATTAAAAAGGAAACTATAATAAATCATTAACATGAAATTAAATGAAAATGAAAAAGCAAAATTTATTTGGCTTTTATTTATTTATCTTTTGGGTTAACAACTACGAAATGCTGCGAATATTTTTCCCCAAGAAAGGTTTAGGAAAGTCATTCATCGTCTAACAGTCCTGACATAATAAAAGCCCATAATTTCATAGAAAAGATTGTTTTCCGTAGTCAATGATATTTTCTACTGAGGAAAAGATAACATGTGACTGCAATGGATCCAAAAAATATCCATCCAATTTAAACTTCAAGTCATTTTTGCCTCAAAATAAAAAAAAGTAACAATAATAAAGGAAATCTAATGAAAAAAAAAACTAATTGAAATCTGGCTATCTGATAGGAATAAAGAAATGATTTCTCACATTGCATGAGCCTTTAATTAATACCGAAGTTTATCGAGAAAACCCTAATTAATCATAAAATATGTCACCTTATTTCATCGTTCATAATTTAGATTTTATATACAAGCATGTTTTAATGTGTGTTGATAATGTATTATTTTCATTCGGATATTCAAAAATTTCTGAATGTCAGCGGAATTGGATGGCACAATAGCCAAGAATTATCCTCAAAGTAGCAGAAAAAGGATAAAAAATATTAATGAAGTAGGCCAAATAGGATAAACGGACATTAAACTAAATATAATGATGGCTTAGTAAATAGTAAATTTCTGTACTTGTTAGCTTGACAAATAACTTTTTTGCAAAAAAAGTAACAATTTTTTTTTAATTATTTGATTGATATTTGATTTGTAAGCAACTTGAAATTAAAAACAGTGGATTACCAAGATCAATGGTCTTTAATCACTTTGCTTAGTATCCACAATAATTTGATAATTGATTTTTATCGTTCTTTAACAATAAATTCGCTAAAACTTTTTTACACCCTCCCCAATGGAGTTTTATTTTTAGCAGAGCAATGAATCAGAGCCTACAGAAGACAGCAAAACATCACTCTGTAATCGGAGACTTCGTTTTCTAGACGATTTAATCTTGGAAAGCATCTTAAGACGAAAGACAGTTTTTCATTCAGTAAAACAAATATCAGAAAAATAAAAATTTTAACCGTTCATACTCTAATATTTTTGATTTTTTCAAATATGGGAATTGCTTGACAAATCAATTAAACATTGAATTTTAAATATGTAAAAATAATATGAAATATTATATTTCGAGGAAAAAACATATATACTACGATAGATTTACGGAAAACTGTCTTCGTGTACACAAATAAATCTTTTATCAGCAAATATCACTCTATTATAGCTCGTTAGCTTTTTCTTTTTTGCTATCTAAAAGATAGATGATCGGTGATAACTGAATTTAAAAAAACACCACTAACTAATTAATAAAATTATTTGAAAAAGCAAACTTGATGAAATTCAGTTAGACGGAGATGCTTCGTTGAGACCCTTTCCCCTATAAAAGAGAGTCCAACTTATGCATATAACAATAATATTTTAATATTTAAGGTTGCAAAGGACTTCATGCAGAAGTATTCCAAACAAATACTTTCCCTCAATTTTATTTTGGTTTAATGAGAGAAAAATGTTTAAAAAAATTAAAATGAAATCTGCTATGCCTATTCCAATGTACCATGTCAGAACATAATTTCTTGAACTTTTACATATAAAAATATAATTGAACGCGCTCGTGCAAGTTAAATTGTATTTTTATTTATTTTAATCGTTTCATTGAATGAGCCACTTTAGTGTTGCCAACGATCCAAAAACACTTTGTCTCGCATTTATTGTTTTAAAAAATATCACAATTCTTAATCATTTCATTTCATATAATCACGTGCTCAAAATGGCATTTTTCTAGGTTTTATTTGCTGTAGTAATTAACTTTTTTTAAAATTAGAGCTTTTGTAAATACAATGACATCACGTTATTAAAAGCTGATTTTTTGATATGTTCGTGCAGATAATAAAATTTCAATTTTCCGCCTATGGATTTTTGTCTACCTCATTACCAAAATAACATCATGTTCTGACATCATAAAAATATATGCAGAGGCAAATTTTTCAAAACTAGGCTACAAGGCTCAAAGGGAGACACAAAAATAGATCGATTAACAAATTTTACTTCCCTAGCTGCCAAATAAACAACGTAAACAAAATACAAATTTTACGAATGATAAAATAAAACGGTATGAGTTCATTATCAGTTATAATCGCCAAGTTCTTATAAGCTTCAATGCCTTCATTTATCTGCTACAATTAATTATGAAAAAAATAGGGATATTCCGCAATGTACAGTCCCGATCTTAATATAAATAAAAATTATTATGGCTTTATATGCATGTATTGA